>JAEKOY010000359.1:0-25600 GCA_021234595.1 Delia radicum
TTTTTAGTTTAAATTTGGGACAGATCGGATAACGCTAAGGTCTGCCCAAAGTTCATTGAAAAATTAGAACACACTTTATATGGTGAAATATTTTTTTTTGGATAACTAGACTTCACAATCGATTTTAATACAGTTTCTATCCTAACAAGCCATTAATGATCAAAATCGTTAAATAAACAAAAAAGTTACAACGGTTTCATTGGAATTTTAGGTCAATTGAATGTTGTAGCTGACATGGCATGCACAATGTGCACATGCATGCTGAGTAACTTATCACCTTTTGCACATTCTCTTTCCTTCTTTGTTTTTTGTTGTAACTGTGTCCCGTTACTTTTTTGCCTACAACAACAACAACACATATGTTCGGCTGGATAATTATACAATTATAATTGTATTGACGCTCTCATATGTTTGAGTAAATGGTTGGTGATAAGGAAAACCACCCCTATATAGTCCTTTCTCGCTCTCCTCTTTAATTTACTATAGGTTAAGATTATTTGACTATTAAGAGATCATATTTTGAAATAGAAAACAGTATCTTACAAACAAACAAGCAGTTCCTTCGTGTTTATTCTTAACACTTTCCATCCTATAAATAGGACGTTATCCATATCTAAGTAATTAAATATAAATTGTTGTTTCGATGTCAGATTTAACCATCTACATCAGCTTCGGAGTTACCATCGACTACATCCATGATGGTTACTCGATCCAGTGTATCACACCTGATATCTGGAGCATGTATCACACCCTGATATCTGGAGCCAAACTGCCGTCAAACAGACAGATAATGCAAGTTTTTTTACAATATTCGGTTTGTAAATGTTGGCAGACAAAATTGTGCAAAAGAAAGTGCTAAGCTAGCAGTGGATGCAGCTATAATTTTTTGGCAACAGGCGCGAGTTATAAGGTCCATTCGTTTACACCAAAATTTGCACAAATTTGTACTGGATTTTACTGAAATGCGTTCGCGTACACATAAATTTGCAAAAGAGAGCATCTACTAAGAGAGTAAAGTGACAGTTGTCAGCAAAAAACCTGCAAATTTTTACTGGAGAAATTTTTGCCAGTAAAATCCAGTAGAAAACAAAAACATATGATTAAATTAAGTAAACAAACAAAAATAAGCATACATTTAGTAATAAAAACATTTAAAAGATTAAAAGCTGAATTAAAAGGGCGGAAAAAACTAAAAATAATTATTTTCAACCTGAAAACAAATTAAAGTAGTCAGTTACAATTATTACAGTAACAATTTATCAGTTTTCTAATATCTCTGTTAATTGTTTTTATTTACATTAATATATTAGAGATGTATATGAATACTTCTTACTGCATATTATTCAGGGTACCGAATATCAAAAATAAAGTATTCATGTATTTTCGTATGTTATTTAACTAGAAACAAAATTAAAAGTCATGTACAAACTAAACAGGTACAAAAGCTTCCACAAAAGTTTATTTAATTAATACAATTGCTACGAATTTATAATTATTAAAATGCAATGCATCAAGTACCAAAAACAATATATACTGGGTAGTCTAAATAACACATATTTTACAACACTAAGCTTTTTAGCGATCATATGTTTGAATTAACCTGCAAGTTTTTGCAATTTTTCCGTTCGTTTACTTTTTTGTGCAAGAGAGTAAAATTTTCATTTTGCCCAAAATTTACTCATCTACTGGATTTTACTGGAAAAGTAAACGAATGGACCTATAGTAACAACTGCAAATACAACAACAACAACAGATACACCAAAGAAACCACCCAGATTAAACAAATGTATCAACATATAAAAAACAAACATAAAGACAACTGAAACCAAAACAACAAGAACAACAGATGAAGTAAATTAAGTTAGCCACATAAATAAAATAGCCATATCTATAACTATATAAGAGTGGCGTGACTGAGTGACTGAGTGACTGAGGGCTGAGTGACTCAACATCGCCCAGCCAAGACCTCTGGACCTAGGAACTTGAAAGTTGGTACATATGTTTCTTCTCCGACTTAGACCTCCACTAAGAAGCGATTTTTTGATATTCCAACGGACAAGACCACAAAGTGGAAAAACTCCTCCTTTTTTGGAAAATAATGTCTCTTTTCCCCAGCCAAGACCTCTGGACCTAGGAACTTGAAATTTGGTACATATGTTCCTCCTCCGGCTTAGACCTCCACTAAGAAGCGATTTTTGGATATTCCTACGGAGAAGGCCAAAAAGTGGAAAACTCCTCCTTTTTCGGAAAATAGTGTCCATTTTTCCGAAAAAAGTACCTTTTTCCAAAAAAAAAAGTACCGAAAAACGAAGTCCAAAAAAAAGTACCTTCTTCCAAAAAAAGTACCTTCTTCCAAAAAAGTACCAAGAGAAAAAGTACCGAAAACGTTAATTTTCAAAAAAAAGTACCAAAAAATTTTTATTTTTTACCAAAAAAAGTACCAAAACTATTGACAAAAAAGTACCAAAAAAACTAAATTTTCTAAAAAAGTACAAATTTCAAAAATGTCCCTTTCCAAAAAAAAAGTACTGAAATTTTCAAAGAAAATAATTACCAAAAAAGCCCCTTTCCCAAAAAAAAAGTCCCAAAAAATGTACCCTTTCCAGAAAAAAGTACCAAAAAAAAAGTAAAATTTCAAAGAGAAAAAGTTCCGAAAATGTTCATTTTCAAAAAAAAGTACCAACAAATTTTTCTTTTTACCAAAACTATTGGCAAAAAGGTACCAAAAAAATTGAATATTCTAAAAAAGTACTGAATTCAAAAATGTCCCTTTCCAAAAAAAAGTACCGAAATTTTCAAAAAAAAAATACCGAAAAAGTCCCTTATCCAAAATAAAAGTACCAAAAAATGAGAAAAAGTACCGAAAATGTTCATTTTCAAAAAAAAAGTACCAAAAAATTTTTCTTTTTACCAAAAAAAAAAGTACCAAAACTATTGGCAAAAAAGTACCAAAAAAAATTAAATGTTCTAAAAATATACTGATTTCAAAAATGTCCCTTTCCAAAAAAAAGTACCGAAATTTTCAAAAAAAAATAATTACTGAAAACGTTTCTTATCCAAAATAAAAGTACCAAAAAAATTTAATTTTCTAAAAACGTATCAATTTCAAAATGTCCCTTTCCAAAAACAAGTACCAAAATTTTCAAAAAAAAATTACCGAAAAAAAGCCTATTCCAAAACAAGTACCAAAAAATGTACCCTTTTCAGAAAATAGTACAAAAAACTATTGTAAAAAAGTACCAAAAAAATTTTCTTTTCTAAAAAAGTACCAATTTCAAAATAGTACTTTTTCCAAAAAAAAGTACCTTCTTCAAAAAACTACATTTTCCAAGAGAAAAAGTACCGAAAACGTTAATTTTCAAAAAAAAGTACCACAACGTTAATTTTCAAAAAAATACCACAACTATTGGAGTAGTTGAAAAATGGGTAGTTCACCCCTGGAATGGGGAGTTTACCTACGAATGGGATGTTTACCTACGAATGGGACGTTTCCCCCCCAAATGGGGAGAATTTTTGTATGAAAACAAAAAAAAAAAAAAAATCAAAAAAATCAAACTTTTTGTGATGAAATAAAATATAAAAAAGTCTGCATATCAGTATTATGTTGTTGTATGTAAGGGCATACATTTGTGTGTAGTGAGGAATGTTGGTTGTTGTATGTGTGTTACGCATTTGGTCAGTCTGCCTGTTAGTGTTATGCTTGTGGATAGATTTGTTCTAGTATGCAGGGGCATGGATAATCATGATCGTACAAAGGGCTGCTATTGTTTTCAAAAAAAAATTACCGAAAAAAGCCTATTCCAAAAAAAGTACCAAAAAATGTACCCTTTTCAGAAAATAGTACAAAAAAACTATTGTAAAAAAGTACCAAAAAAAATTTTCTTTTTCTAAAAAAGTACCAATTTCAAAATAGTACTTTTTCCAAAAAAAAGTACCTTCTTCAAAAAAACTACATTTTCCAAGAGAAAAAGTACCGAAAACGTTAATTTTCAAAAAAAAAGTACCACAACGTTAATTTTCAAAAAAATACCACAACTATTGGAGTAGTTGAAAAATGGGTAGTTCACCCCTGGAATGGGGAGTTTACCTACGAATGGGATGTTTACCTACGAATGGGACGTTTCCCCCCCCAAATGGGGAGAATTTTTGTATGAAAACAAAAAAAAAAAAAAAAATCAAAAAATCAAACTTTTTGTGATGAAATAAAATATAAAAAAGTCTGCATATCAGTATTATGTTGTTGTATGTAAGGGCATACATTTGTGTGTAGTGAGGAATGTTGGTTGTTGTATGTGTGTTACGCATTTGGTCAGTCTGCCTGTTAGTGTTATGCTTGTGGATAGATTTGTTCTAGTATGCAGGGGCATGGATAATCATGATCGTACAAAGGGCTGCTATTGTTTTCAAAAAAAAATTACCGAAAAAGCCTATTCCAAAAAAAGTACCAAAAAATGTACCCTTTCAGAAAATAGTACAAAAAACTATTGTAAAAAAGTACCAAAAAAATTTTCTTTTTCTAAAAAAGTACCAATTTCAAAATAGTACTTTTTCCAAAAAAAAGTACCTTCTTCAAAAAAACTACATTTTCCAAGAGAAAAAGTACCGAAAACGTTAATTTTCAAAAAAAAAGTACCACAACGTTAATTTTCAAAAAAATACCACAACTATTGGAGTAGTTGAAAAATGGGTAGTTCACCCCTGGAATGGGGAGTTTACCTACGAATGGGATGTTTACCTACGAATGGGACGTTTCCCCCCCAAATGGGGAGAATTTTTGTATGAAAACAAAAAAAAAAAAAAAATCAAAAAATCATACTTTTTGTGATGAAATAAAATATAAAAAATTCTGCATATCAGTATTATGTTGTTGTATGTAAGGGCATACATTTGTGTGTAGTGAGGAATGTTGGTTGTTGTATGTGTGTTACGCATTTGGTCAGTCTGCCTGTTAGTGTTATGCTTGTGGATAGATTTGTTCTAGTATGCAGGGGCATGGATAATCATGATCGTACAAAGGGCTGCTATTGTTTAGAAGTAATTAAGTGTCAGCAAACAAATTGTACACATTGTATGATGTTATTCAGTGATGAAATAATTGATTTGAGGTTTCAATTACTAAAAATCTATAATCTTGAATTCAGTTGTCAAAAATTTAGTTAATAAAATACATTGTATGAATATGTATAAAAGTTTATACAAAAAATTTTTGTTTTTTTTAGAAGTAAATAAGTGTCAGCAAAAATTAAATATTTTACAGACTAGCAACATCTTAGCAAATATTCGTTACATTTGTCCAAAGCCTTTGTAGCAGATTAGTTATTAATTCGCAAGAAATTATTCCAAAAACGATTAATTAAAAATAATAAGAAATATTCCAAAAGCAATCCAATAAAAAATAATATAAAATGTCGAAATTTAGCTGTTTCATGTGCTTAATGGTATTTGTCAAAAAACGATCGCTGGAAATTCATTTAAAAAAGCATTGTGTTGAATGCAAGCAATTGTTCACTTCTGTCAGCATGTTAAAAAAACATGACAAAACTCATGCTGGCACTTCATCAACTGTAAATATAACTGGCGGTGACTACGTGGCTTTATTACCTAAATTTAAATGCAGTGTTTGTCTTAATGTTTTTGACAAAAAGCGAACGATGGAAAACCATCTTAAAAGACATTGTGGAATATGCAAAAAGTTGTTTTTAACAATAAACGCGTTGACGCAACATTTAAAAACCCATTTATCGAAGAAATATTGTGAACAATGCAATGAAGATGTTGATTTTAAAATGTTTTCTTATCACCAACGAACTAACAAACACAAATCGAATTGTGGACAGTTAGTTGTTGATGAAAATCTTTTTATTATAAAAAGTGATTATAATGAAAGAGTTGAAAAATATATATATCGCAACACACGCGAGGAATTACTCTACCCAGAAGAGTTTTTTAAATATGCAGAAAATACCATTATAAAGTTATTAAAGAATTCTGTCGAAAAACATGTTACTTATAAATATAACATGGAAATAATATGTGATTATGTTCAAATGAATAACGATGAAATGACAGTTGGTACAATGTCACATATTTCGAAAATGGTTATTGTAACTAGGGCTGAAGATTTAAATGAATTGTACAAAGCGACATGCAATGAAATTATTAATAAAATGTCAGAATTTCAAGAGAGAGATTCGAATTGGACATTAGTTACGATAAGAGGATTGCATATAAATATATGTCAATATAATATTGTGAAAGGATCCCAATATATACCTCTATCGGGTTCATTAAGAATACAGCGAGCATGTTTGAACATAAAGAATAATGACGTTTATTGCTTTAAATGGTGCGTTATTGCTGCCCTTAATAATAACAACAATTTAAATGATTTTGATAAACAGTACGTTAGGATTCTACAATATTTCGGATATAAAGGATGATTTAATAAGTGTTGGAAATACAGTTATCAATTTCAAAAACTTAGAGTTTCCTATATCGTTGAGTAACATTAAGAAATTTGAAAAAATGAATACCAACATAAGCATAAACGTATTTGGCTACGAGAATTATGTCGTATGCGGCCCGTATTACTTAACTAAAATGGAAAAAGTAACACACATAAATTTAATTTTGTTGACTGAAGATAACAAGTCACATTATGTTCTTATAACTGATATTTCAAAGTAAGTATTTTGTTTATATACTATTAAAAGTGAACCTATCTCATTATTGTCTACACAATTTTTTAGAGTTCTTCAAAATAACGTTACTGGTCATAGAGGTAAAATGTTTGTATGCAATTCTTGTCTTTATCATACAGACACGGACGCCAGACTTAATACACACAAAGAAAGATGTCAACAGCAAGTTCGAAGTATGCCTACTGGGGACGATGCAGTTATATATTATAAAAACTATCATAAGGAAGTTGATGTGCCCTTCGTTATTTATGCCGATTTTGAGGCGATTTTAAAAAAAATAAATACTGTTGTAAGTAAAAATAGTTTACACACTGAAGAGCATATTGCATGTGCATTTAGTTTTTTTATAAAATGCTCTTTTAATGATAGTCTCAACAAATTTAAAATATACCATGGAGAAGACTCTCCATCCGTATTTGTAAACAGTATTGTAGAAGAAGCTAAATTTATTTATAAAAACTATTTGACTAAAGTTATTGTATTAGATTTAACTCTAGACGAACAAAATTCCTATATAAATTCAAGCATTTGCCACATTTGTGGTCAAAAATTAAATGTTGATCCTAAGAATTATACTGTAAAAGACCATTGTCATCTTACTGGAAAGTTTAGAGGGGCAGCCCATAATGAGTGCAATTTAAAATATAGGACTCCAAAATTTATTCCTGTGTTGTTTCATAATTTATCATCTTATGACTCACATTATTTTTTAAAGAACTTGCTAATATCAAAGATTCCGCTATTAATGTCATTCCTAGAAACAAAGAAGTTGTATATTTCAATTTCTTTAAAAATTAAGTTGGACGGAAAGGAAAGTTTTGAAATAAGATTCATAGATTCATTTAGATTTATGTCAGCTAGTCTGGATAGTTTATCGAAAAACCTAAATGACCAAGATTTGAAAATTGTCAGGGAATTCTTTAGCGATGAAAAGCAATTTAATCTCGTTAAAAGAAAGGGTGTGTTTCCTTACTCGTATATGGATTCATTCGATAGACTTGAAGAAAGGGAACTCCCCCCTCGTGAGATGTTTTTTAACAATTTAAATAATATAGAATGCAGTGAGGAAGATTATCTTCACGCACAAGAAGTTTGGAAAGAATTTAGATGTGAGAATTTATATGACTATATGAAATTATATCTAAAAACGGATGTGCTTCTATTAACCGACGTATTTGAAAACTTTAGAAAAATTTGCAAACAAATTTATAAACTAGATCCCTGCCAATATCTCACAGCGCCGAGTTTATCATGGGATGCAATGTTGAAAATTACAGGTGTTAGATTAGAATTGTTTACTGATCTAGAAATGCACAATTTTGTTGCCGATGGAATACGAGGTGGCCTGGTACAGTGTACAAAGCGATATTCCAAAGCAAATAATAAGTACATGAACGATTTTGATAAGTGTAAAGATTCTGAGTTTTAATGTACCTAGATGCTAATAACCTTTACGGTTGGGCAATGTCTGAATATCTCCCATATGGAAATTTCGAATGGCTCGATGAGGAATATATTCATTTTCTAAATATTAATGAACTTTCAGATACTTCATCCGTGGGCTACTTTTTAGAAGTGGATATTGAATATCCAAAAGAAATTCATGATGATCATAACGATCTTCCGTTCTGTCCCCAAAATAAAAAAACAGAAGAATCAAACTGTAGAAAGCTTAGGGCTGATTTCGAGCCAAAGTTTAAATATCCGATACACTATAGAAATTTAAAACAATGTTTAAGTGCAGGAATTATTTTAAAAAGAATCCATAGAGTTTTAAAATTTAGTCAGTCACCTTGGTTAAAAAAGTATATCGATCTTAACACAAGTTATAGGACTTTAGCAACAAACAGTTTCGAAAAAGATTTTTCAAACTCTTAAATAATGCTGTCTATGGAAAAACCATGGAGAGTGTGGATAAGAGAATAGATGTTAGAATTGCTCAAACATGGGAAAATGTTAACAAAAACCATTTAGGTGTAAGAGCCCTAGTAGCTAAAGGAAATTTTAAAAGTATTGCAAAATTTTCGGATAACTGTTTTGCAGTACATTTGAAGCAAATGCAAGTAACTTATAATAAACCCATGTACTTGGGATTCAGTGTTTTAGATTTGTCGAAATGGAAGATGTATGATTTCCATTACAATTATATGAAGAAAAAGTTTGGTATAAATTTGTCTTTAAATTATATGGACACTGATTCCTTTATTTACACGATTAAGACAGATGACTTTACGATGATATTCGTGATGATATCGCTTTAAAATTTGATACTTCAGAGTATCCAATTGATAACGTCTATCAATTGCCATTACTAAATAAAAAAGTAATTGGTATGATGAAAGACGAAAACAAAGGGAACCTTATGATAGAATTTGTTGGTTTACGTTCGAAAATGTATTCTTTGATTGCCATCGATATGGCGGAAGTAAAAAAATCAAAAGGTGTAAAGAAATCTTCTATTACAAAACTATCTATTGACGATTATAAGCAATGTTTATTCGAAAGAAAAATAATTTACGATGAAATGTTAATGTTTAGGTCAGTTGCGCATCAGTTATATACGCATAAACTAAGAAAAGTTGTTTTGAGTTATAAGGATGATAAAAGAATAATTATGTCAGATGGAATTCATACATATGCTAAAGGACATTTTAGACTTTACACAATTTGACAATTTTAATGACGATTGTGATGATGAATACTTTGAAGATATATCTACCCTAGACTTAGAGTTATATAATAATGATGTCATTTTTCAAAATATAGAGAATTAAAAATAATACAAATATCATTTTTTATTTATTTTAAAATGTATAGATTTTATTGAAAAAGAAAATAATTAATCAATATATTTAATTATATGTAATACATTAATAAAAAATATTAAAACTATATATGTTTTTGTTGTTTTTTAATTAAATGGAAAGCTATTTTGAAGTAGAAGAGCATTTTTAAGGCACAAGTTCCATGGCTGTGAGCATTACAGTAAGTATCTACTAAAAACTCTTTTTCAAGATGTTTAATACTAGGTTTATAGTAAGTATCTTCAATATTTATAACATTTTTTCGTATCATTTTCTCTGCCCACATTTTTTTCTCAACCCCTTTAACAAAGACTTGAGTATCTATTGTATTATCTCTAAGAAATTTTGAAACACTCTGGAATGTAATTGATCCGTCGTCCCATGCTAAATGATGATAATTTTTTGTTAGCCAATTAACTTGCTTCTTCATTTCTGGTAATAAATATTTGAAATGAAAGGGAGGTTTTATTATGAAGTTTATGTATTCTTTTTTGTTAAAAACAATAGCAATTTCTTTAGCTATAAAGTTATTTGAATTTCCCTTAAAACCTTGTAAGTCAATAAATATTGTTTTAGCCATCTGATTATATTATTTTGCGTACTTGTCCTGTCAACGGAGTATATTCAATTAAACGATCGTGAATGAGGATGCAGTAAGCTGATGAGTTTGCTGGTATATTATGTACCTGTCTCAAACTCAATTTTTATATCAATTGGACCACTTGTAATACTTTCGTTTTGGTGACTTACATCGATAACGGTAATAGGAGCTTTATTTTTGAATTCTTGACAAGTAAGTAGAGGTTGAGGTTCTCTCATATAGTAGTTTGTTGAAATCTGACATACATATAAGGATAGCAAAGCGTTCTTGCCCAAATTTAATATTAAGATCATCATAAGGATACGACTCTGAGTTTAGATGGACTTTGAGATTATTTAAATCACAATTAACGAATTTTTTGTCATGCACGAAGGCTATCAACACAAAACGGGGTCGTTCTCTGTTTGCAGCTAATTTAACATTCCAAATGTGACTAGTCCCAGTTGGTAATTGTGGATTATAATGACAATCCCAGCTGCGGAATGCTATTGGTAAATTTGCACCCTTTTGTATGATTTTCATTACATTTATTTTACTCGAGTCACATAGGTGTACATGTGGTATTCTCCATGAAATATTTGCAATCCTAATTTTAGGTTTTTCACTAGGTGCTGTTGAATATACTAGCTCATCATCACTTTTGCTACGTAGTAAAATCAATTCATGTTTACAATTTAAAATAATTTTATTAAAATCTTCAGCAAACCCCAACAATAATTTTAATGGCAAGTAAAAGTTAAAGTGTCCATTTAATACATTCAGATCATCTACTTTATTCCAACCCCCATTTTCCATAACAGCACCATCCATTGACGTTAGTGAAACATAATTTTTGATAGTACTTGAAATACCGAGATGTCTAGTGCGATCAATTTCAACACCATTGATCTCATAGCGAATTTCATCAAAGAGGTGAGCAACGAAATTGTTTCGTAGTCTGAAATTAACAGAAGATGTCTCTAATTTTTTACTATCGCTGCTATCTTCGACGGAACCTTCAATATAAATAAAACTTTCGCTTGGCAAAACATACAAGTCCTGATTTTGTATTGAGATTCTTATTTCATCGTTATTGTTGTATGATTGCAAGTATGGAGAATATGTGTGGTAGTCTTTTTTTATAATGGTGTCGTCTGTTAACGGGGTATCTAAAACATTAATTATTGAAGTCATTATTCTGCTGGTTGTTGACAACGATTTTTCAATTGGAAATTCAATGATTTGAGAAAATTTATATTATTTTTAGTCAAATTGATCGGTGATTTTGATGATGATGACGATGTAAGCGTTGATTTAACTGATGTGTATTTTGAATCTAGCAATCGAGTATGTGTAATGTTATTTCTCATAATTTCCTTATTGTAAATTATCATTATTTTCTCGACCTTAAATGTAAACGAATAGTAATTTCTTCTCCTCGAAAATTAATAAAATCTCCGTTTTGATCAACTATCCGTAGTGTAAGTGAACTTACTTCTTTGACTGTTACTGGTAAATAAATGAGATTTCTAGGTATTTCATCAATTTTATAGCCAGGTGGAACATTAATTGCAAATTCGTGCAATGTATGTGCATGAGAACTGTTTATAAATGTATTAACTACAAGATTACATTCAATCCGCAAGAGATTCACATTAAAAATGTTTACAGGTAAATCTGATAAGTGATATGTGTTTGGAGATAGGACTTTCTCATTGAAGCCAAACAATTTTCCTAACGAATTTTTCTTGTTAAAGTATATCGAATCTTCTGAACTAAACACTTTGACTTGCATTGTATTGTTATTAGCTTCTATACAAATTTTCTTCTTCCCCAATACATGACGATCATATTCCTCTTTTATATATTCAACAATATCGTTTAGCTCATAAGATCCAATAGGTATTGTAATTATTTTATTACCAATATGAAATAAATTGTTGTATTTATCTACATTTGGTATGCTATTGTATGAGTGAAAATCTATGAGAGCACATTCATAATCATCATTTAAATCTATTGGAGGAAAATAGTTTGCCGATAAATTGGAGGAATTTCCGCTCAATGTTAATGTTATTGACATTTTGCTAGTATAATAGTAAGTGATGTAAATGAAACAAAAATTTCTATTTTTTAAACAATATAAAATCATTTATTAATTATTAAATATTATCATTAGTACATTGATATATGATTCTTAAAATTAGACTTAATATTTATTTACTTATTGAAGATCTTGATACAATTAAATTAAAATATAAAATGGCAAAGTCTATTATACTTAATTCTAAAATCTTGGGAATTAGCTTATACTATTTCATTTTTATTAATCCAAGAATTATGTTGATTTGAGAAACCTAACCATTTGACATATGCTCTATCATCCCTAGTTTTAAGAATTTTTTCAACTAGATAGGTATCAGGAAAACGAGTCTTTGAAAGTTCTTCATCATAAAATCCACCTTCAATTTTATTTCCCTGATAATCTTCCAAAATATTTGTTGCAGGAAATGTATTGTTAACAGATCTAATTCTAAAAATTTCTGTAGTCCAGTTTGGGGTGTACCCCTTTTCAAAAATATTCTTATATTTACTGATTCGCACGTGATCTCCAACATGAAATTTTGAGATTTTATACATTTTGAGGTGATTGTATACTGTGTTTAATAACATTTTCTCATTATTAAAATTAACCTTAATGGGTGCCATTTTAATTGTTCGATGAATTTTGTTATTATACTTGTCAACTAATTCTTTATACAAGTCAATCCAATGATATGATCCGTTGTAGCTAAATTCTTTCCACATCATGCCTTTAAGAGTTCTATTGAATCGTTCAATAATAGATGCCTTCATTATACGATGCCTTCACTATACGTTGAGTAGTGATTAATACTACGACTTTTCATCAATTTACTAAAGATTTTATTAAAAAATTCCTTGCCATCGTCAGTATGCAAGTTTTTTGGTGTACGACCCAAATAGAAGATATTTTCCATTGCTTTGCTAACATCCAATGCATTTTTAGACTTGAGAGGTGCAGCCCAAGCAAATTTTGAGAATGTGTCAATGACTGTCAACAGATAGCGATAATCATTATTATCCGATGAATAATTACCCATTTCAACTAGATCAGCTTGCCATAAATCATCTATACCTTTCATTACAACTCTGCGACGTTTAAAATTTTTTCGGGCTTGCTTATGCAACTCTTTTACTAGATCTCTCTTTGTATCCACTATTGACATCGTATATTAGTTTATTATGATAGTAGACATCTTCAATATAGACACCTTTAGTTAGACAGCGTCTTAAATACTACTTCCTCCGGCAACACTTTAAGTAGCACTTCCTCCGGCAGTGCTTTAAGTAGTAAAGTTTTCAAATTATTGATTTGATAACGCATCATTTCAAGTTCCCCATCAATGTATATTTTTTGGTTTTGATTTATAGTGGAAATTTTTTCATCCATTTCATTATCACTTTTATTTATATTTAATAGGAAGTCTGTTTGAATTTGGTTGATTTGTGAGAGTAGAAAACCTTTTGTGACGGCGTCGTTTTCTTCCACAGGGCTCTCAACATTTTTAATCCTCTTGTTTTTGACATTAAGATTTTTATCGCTGTCCACAATGAAACCAAACATTTTCGACTCATTCTTGCTTATTATATTATTATAGTTCAACTTGGAATTGTAATAGTGTCCGAACTTATCGACAGACATTTTCAGTATATTCCCTTTACTCGCAAAACTATATTTTTTATACAATTATATTAGCTTCCTGCAATTCTTCAATGATTGATATGATTTCATTATTATGATTGTTATGACCAGCAGCTTGAGAAGCTATTAAAAGTCTAAGACGGTCTACTAATTCATTCGGATCATCCCAATATATATAATTGGGTTTGATAGAATTCAACTTCATAAGACCGCTACCAGTTTTATCATTTTTAAATAATTTGCTAATAATATTTTGATACTTGTATGCCTTTGTCCCTTTTATTTGTTCATCAGCTTTATAGTTTCTTTTGTGAGCATTTGTATCGATTAAAATCTTTTTGTAAATATTCAATTCTGTTTCATCGTAGTTTTTTGGTTTTCTATAAAACATTAACTGAAGCAAACCAGGTGTACCCAACCAATTTTGGTTTCCTATCATAATTTTATCCTCAATCAATTTTATATAGCTATTGCCAAATTTCCATTCACCATTCGAGTCTTTGTTGGGGCCATACAGTGTATCTAGTTCATTTTTTCGACCCAGATGTGATAAATCGATTGGACTTATTGTTGTATTATTGTTAGTAACATTAATTGGTGATTCGGTTTCATTGTGAAAATCATCATCATCATTCTCACCATCAACTGTATTGTATTCATTACTCGTAAAATCTTTCTTTGGGGTACTTGAATGTAGTTTGATTGGTAATTTCGTATACGATAAACTCATATCATCTTTCATCTCATGTTTGATTTCATTTTTAATTTCTTCTTTTTCATCTTTAGAAATATTTTTTCTTTTATTGGAAATGTTGATAAGTTCATTTAATGGGTTGGTTATGGGCTTAAATCTATCTTCGAGTCTTTCATGTGTGTTGGTTTCACCCATTTTTATGCTTCGAAATTTCCTCTTCAAAGCATTTCTTGCCTTTACAAGTTCCTCCAACACTTTAGTCATATTAATCAAAACTAAACCAGGAACAGACAAGAAACAGACCAGGAACAGATCAGGAACAGATCAGAAACAGATCAGGTACAGATCAGGTACAGATCAGGAACAGGTCAGAAACAGATAAGGTACAGACCAGGAACAGATCAGGTACAGACCAGGAACAGATCAGAAACAGATCAGTAATTTGTATATAAGGTTTAATCAATTTGTTTACTTGATAATCCTTTTGATTCAAGAGCACAAGCTTTACTAATGACATCACACTATTTCAATCTTCTTATATTTCAATAAAAATATTGAATGACTTTCTATATCGACCCCCATTTAAGTCATCGTCTTTACTTATTATTAAAAATCCATATTTATCTTTCCAACATTCTCTGCATATTTCACAAAATTGTTCAAAACTCATATCCGTTCCTACATGATCACTATATATATGCTTCATATTCATTTCATCTTGCTTAAACATTACAATCATATTGGCATTATCTCGTATCAAATGTTTAGGAATTCTGGTATAAGTTTGGCACAAATAAAATGAATCCACATTTTTATGACGACCCATACAAAAGTATGCACGTATATTATTTTGATTTTCACATGCAACATCATCAAATATAAAAATCGAATTATTTTTCGCTTCATCTGGCGGTATAACACTGTCATTATCAGAAAATGTAAAATACCCCATTCCCTTTATCGGTGTCATAAGTTTCTTTAAGTATTCATATTTAGGCTGGTGTAGTGATTTTGAATACAAATATATATTTTCAAATTTTAGACCATTCGGACTTTCAATCAAACTAATCATCACATTAGTCTTTCCACAGTTTGATGGCCCCACTATTAGACATCTAATAGAATTAGATAATAAAACATTGTGCCTTCTTTTCTTGTATGTATTCGTTGAGAAATCTACATTCCTTACAATAATATTATCATGTTGTTTGATCAAGCGCATTTTTGTGACTAAGGTCAATGTTATAAATTTTCCTTTTTATCAGTTTCCAGAATATATATATATATATATATATAAGTAGATCATGCAATATCAAAGAATGATTAATCATATGGCTAATGTCACTGGGAGCGGACTAGTGGATAGAATTATAAATTCTCTACCATTTGAACTTCATTTCCGGGCTACGAATTTTGTGGGCCAGGTACTAAGCTAGAAAAACGGATTAATAGAGGTGATAAGGGTATAAATCCCTTAGATGCAGCTTGTAAAGAACACGATTTAGCTTATTCTCAAAATAAGAAAATCAATAAGCTACATCAAGCAGATAAAATATTAGAAAATCGTTCATGGGAAAGAGTTTTAGCTAAAGATAGTACTATTGGTGAAAAAACAAACGCATATCTCATAAGCAACGCCATGAAAGCAAAAGTGAAATTTGGAATGGGAATGAAGAAGAAGACGAAAGATAATATTGGAAAGAAGATTTTTAGCACTGCAATACGCTTGGCTACTGCAACTTTAAAGAAGGAGAGACCTAAAGATATAAATGATGCAATTAGAATTGCTCGTAAAGTTTTAAATAAATCGTTGAAAGGAAAAAAATCAGAAGTTTTTATACCCCGCATTATCATTGTACTGTACTGCGTAATATAATAAGCACTTCAATTATTGTTCTTTTGGCTCTAATGAGCGACTGTTTATTATATATTTAAAAACTCTTAATCTACCTTAAAATATTCTGTGGGTAATCACAAATTGAGTGATTCCCACGTTCATAAATATAAAGGTGTCGTATTAACGAGTCAACAAAATACGGTTCTTAGCCAATCACAATCAAGTGTCAAATGACAGTGATGGCATGACAATGGCATGACAATGTTGACTTGTTAATTACACTACACCTCCTTTTTTGGGAAAAAGATTGATCAATGTAGCTAATTGATCAATCTTTTTGTATAACTTAATTAGATAAAAATTAACCTTTCGTTTATTTATAATTTCAAATTTTGTTTGAATGATTTTATCTTAAAAAATTTTTTTTTTTTTTTTATTTTTATTTTTTTTAAATTAATTTTAATTACAATTATAAATTTTCATTGTTCTCCTTTTTTTTTTTAAGAATAATTTTTAGATTTTATTTAATTAGTTAAAGTAATATTTTCTTAATCTATTCTTATGGATCAAGGATGACTTATTATTGTCATCCTTAATCCTAACGTTATTTCTGTTATCTACCTCGATTACCTCAAATGGTCCATTGTATAATTTGTCCAACTTATGTCCAGTATCGTTCTTCACTAGTACGTGGTCACCAATAGATACGCTTATCTCATTGGAGTTGTCCTTAGAATGTTCACCTCGTGTTGTCTTTGAATTGCGCAGTCGCTCTATGGCTCTCTTGTGAGCAGTTTGCAATCTATATTTCACTTCTTTCGCATATGCGTCAATATTATACAGAGGGTCAATGTTACCATTGCCCAAAAATTCAAAATCGGTAGGGATCTTCCCATATACTAGTTCAAAAGGACAGTATTCATGAACCGCTGACGGTGATGTATTGTAACAATATACAAAAAATTTCATCCACTCGTCCCAGTCAGACTTATCATTTGAAATATATGATCTTAGATACTCGTTAAGAGTCCTATGTGATCGCTCAATGGTTCCCATTGTTTCATGGTGGTATGCAGTAGATGTTGCCTTGTCAATTTTCAGGGTTACGCAGAGTTCTTGGAGAACCTGGTTGATATACTCAGTGCCCATATCGGTGAGTATTTTACCCATTGGGCCGTACGTAAGTACAAAGTGCTCCATAATAGCTTTAGCTACTACATTTGCACTTTTATTCGGTACTGGTATGGCGACCAAATATTTAGTAAGGTCACAAATTATCGTCACGGCGTATTCGTTACCATTATTCGACCTGGGCAATGGTCCAATTGTATCGACAAGAACTATGTCAAATGGTTTAGCCGGGGTTGGTGTCAAAACTAAGGGTTCCCTGATCTTTAATCCAGACTTATTCCGCTGGCATTTATCACATTTTCTAACATAGCGAGTGACATCCCTCGTTATGCCCTTCCAGTGATATTTCAATCTGATCTTTCGCAACATGCGAGTTATGCCCGGATGACCTCCACATAGTGGGTCATCATGATACCTTCGCATGATTTTCAATTTATCCGAATCGTTTTCGATTTTTATTAATGCTGGAGTGAGTACTATTTTAAATCCTGCAGGATTTTATTTCCCTTACTTATAAAGTCACTCTTCCCATGGGTTCTGAGCAAACTGTCATTTAGTGACAGTTGCAATGTTGTCAGACCTATGTTACCAGCTACTTTCTCAAGCTTTGGAAAGAGTCGACCTAAGTCAACGATTCCATTAGTAACTAAATCATGCAACTTGTAGTCGGAAAGTTTATACTTTCCCTTTCGGATAGTAAATTTATCCTTTGAAAAATGCAATCGTGGCGTTTTTCTGTACTCTTGTGCATTAATTGCCTCATATACTCTTACATTTATAGATTCGTTACGTGTGCCTGTTATCTCGGTATTCACACTTTTTTTCTCATTTGCAGCCTGAAGTCTAGTTTTAAACCTTCAGTATGTTATTAACACCTAATGTCCGTGAATTCTATCCGCGACAATGCGTCTGCCACGTGATTTTCTTTTCCCCTGATATACTCGACCACGAAGTCGTATTCTTCCAAATCCAGTCTCATACGCGTCAATTTTGACGATGGATTTTTCATCGAGAATAGATAGGTTAGTGGTTTATGGTCACTTCTCATCAGAAATTTCCTACCATAAACGTATGGTCTAAAATATTGTATCGCCCAATGAATAGCAGCTAATTCTTGCTCTATTGTCGATTTATTGCGTTCACCCTTAGTGAAAGATCTGGATGCATAAGCAATTGGCAACTGCATGCCCTTATAATCCTGGCTCAGAACAGCCCCACATGCATTTTTGCTAGCATCCGTCGTTATACAGAATTCTCTGTCTAAATCCGGATATTTTAGAATTTTTGGATTCAATAATTGGTTCTTAAGGTACCTAAAGGAATTTTCACATTCCGCAGTCCATTCAAAAGGAACATTCTTCTTAGATAACCTAGTTATATGCCGAGATGATTCTGCAAAGTTCGGTATAAACCGTCTGTAATAGTTACAAAATGCAATAAAGCGTTTAGCTTCATCACCGTTCTTCGGTGTAGGATAATTTTCAATTATCGAAAATTTGCTATCATCTGGCAAAATTCCCCTGTCGGTACATTTATGTCCGAGGAATGTCACTTCACGACAGAAAAAATGAACACTTATCCGGGTGTAATTTGAGATTGTATTTTCGGCACATGCCAAATACTTCTCTTAAATTCTGTAACATGTGGTCAGTAGAACAACCAATGACGACTAAATCGTCCATGTATAAGAAAGCCTGGGCTGGTGACAGCCCTGAAAAGGCTAACGACATCATTCTTTGGAATGAATTTGGTGCGATTTTTATACCATACGGTAATCGTTTGAATCTATAGGAACCTTTTTCAGTTGAAAATGACGTTATGTCCCTAGATTCTTCTTCTAATTCTATCTGATGAAAACCTGATATTAGGTCCAAGCATGAAAAAAATTTTGCCCTACCTAATTGATCTAAAATATCATCTATTCGAGGAAGTGGAAACTTATCGGCGATAAGCTTCTTATTAATTCCTCTATAGTCAACCACCAATCTCCATCGTTTCTGAGTTGTACCCGGTAAGGGTTTCTTCGGTACCAATAAAATTGGACTATTATATTCGGAAACTGACGGTTCGACTATGTCATCATTTATGAGTTTATCCACCTGTCTATTCACCTCTTCTTTATGAGAGTGTGGTATCCTATAACTTTTTATATATACCGGTTGTCTATCGTTAAGTCTTAGTTTTTGCTTGTAAAAATTATTAGGACTGATTTTCTCAGTTTCCAATGCAAAAACGTCTATGTATTCGGAACACAATTTCCTTAACCTTCCATCCACAAATTCCGGAAAATTTTTAGACAATTTTTCCAATTTTTCCTTATCATTTCGCGATTCACGGCCTGGTCGGACAAATTCATAGTCGTTAAGACTCTCCGTTTTTATTTGAACATTTTGTATAATTAAATCTTTGTCCGTTGTATTGACAATTTTAACCAGTGGCCTTGATCCCAATGTCACCGTATTAGCAACATAAACACCATCTTGTAGCGTTTGATGAGGAATCAATACCTCTTTTTCAGTCGATTGAATACCAACTAATCTAATTACTTCTGACCTAGAAGGAAGTGATATGGAATTAATACTAGGTGCATTCATCAATGCCATCTTCACGTAATATGGTAAATTATCCGGCCTCAAAATGATAAAATCAGTATCATCTTGATAATCCAAAATGCATCTATATTTCCTAATGAAATCCATACCTATAATTCCATTACACGGAATCGGAAAATCATCCTCTACAACATGAAATTCGTGTCCGATAAGGAGATCTCCAATTCTCAAACCCGCTTCGACTTTACCTATGGTATTCAATAATCCCTGGCCTATACCGCTAATATTCGTACATATACTCTCATCTATTTCTTCGTTAAGAACTTGACCGATTTTGATTACAGATATATCGGCGCCTGTATCTACCAGAAATGTGGATTTACTCTCATTCAGTGACGACCTAATATTGATATAACTGTAGAGACTTAAATTTATATTAAAAATTTTACTTTCTAATGCATATTCAGGGGGTCTTGTGCGTTTCCCGATTCATTGTCGGTTATGAGACGTATGTTCCCATTTCTACTCCGGTTATTGTTGGAGTTATTGTTACGGCCTCTATTACGGTTATTATTACCGTTGCCATTACGATATCCGTTACCATTATTGTTATTATTACCGTTGCCATTACGATATCCGTTACCATTATTGTAACGTCTATTATCGTTATTCCGATTAATATTACGGCCGTTCCCGCCATCACGACCGTTGCCGCGATACCGGTTATTATTACGTCCATTGGAACCGTAAAACATGACCGAGTTAGGTTGGCCCGACACCTCGGTACAACTGGTGATGAATTTTGAAACAAGTTCATTCATGTCAGCAAATTGGCCTGATTCTATGATCAGTTTTACCCTTTCGTTTTGGGCATTTTTGGCCATAGCCTTCACCGCTTGTTGAGTTGAATATTTGCTCGCAACTTCTGCCGGTAGACCATCAGAAATGTAGGCACTTTGTAAGGCCTTAGTAAGGTCTTCTATTTCCCTAGCATAGGCATTAGCGTTTTTGCCAGATTGCCGTATGTTCATAAGTTTTGCCGTCAAAACATTAACTGACTCTCCCTTTACGGAAACCTTCAATCTAGCCACTATATCCGCTAGCGTCGTCTCGGAGTTTATCAAGTTCCTAGCAGTGCCTTTTAATTTAGTTTTTACTAAACTAACAGCCACTGCTTCGTGGGTTTCCTTAATGGAATCCACTAGACTAATCGCGTCCAAAAAACCTCCCAGATTCTCCGGTCTGCCGTCAAATTCAGGCAGAAGTTTTGAGGCCAACCCAAGGATTTGGGTTACCGTTTGAGCCATTACCGTTTCCTCAGGGGGAGCCATAACTCCTTGGCCCTCCGTGTTATATATTAGGTTCTCGTGGAGAGTGCTCGGGAGTTTTACGTCCAATCCCCTTCGTGACAAAATGCTGGCAAGTTTACCCCGAACGTCTATAAAGAAGTTTTCGGCGGCTGCCTTATGAGAAGGTGTGAGCCGATGGTAATGTACGTTAAGTAGTACTCTAATTTGCTCGAAACGGTCCAATAATACATCCACGTGTTTTACTACCGTCTCTTCCCTGGTAGGTCTATCAGTGTTCAGACACTTGTAAGACCTATCAAAGTGTTCCTTAATTAACCTTAACTTGGTGAGGATCTGTCCCCAGTCCATATAAAATTCAAAATACGATAGTCAAACCTCGCGTTATAAAATAATTAGACTAATTCATAATTGAAATTACAGAAAAAAAAAAAAAATTAAATGATTGAAAAGAAAAATATTCCCAATAGAATTGGTACTTATCCCAAAATATCGCAAATTGACTAAACCTTATCAAGGTTGTCGCTTCTGCTCATATATCTCTTGCGAAGAGATCGTTTGTGCAGTATGTGGAGCTTAAGTAATAAATTAGCTCCACTTATTAAAACCAAGCACAAACTGAGGTACCACAAGGAATCGATCTGGTTCGTGTGGTCGACAACCTCAACGTTGGTTATAACGTTCGCGTTGGGTTTTTCTAATTTGGACTCCGTCTTACCCATGCTAATTCAATTGAAAAAAAAAACTTAAAGCATAAAAATTGCTACTATTTTATCAGTTTTTTAAAAAAAAAAATTGCTTTAATAAATTGTATTTTTGTTTTCCATAAAAAATTTTCTTTCTTTTCTTTTTTTCTTCTTTTTTAACGTAGCTACAACATAATGAAATTATATACGAATTTAAAAACTAACATCAAATATATTTGCTCTGTACCTTATTTTTCAATCGCTGTAGTAGCACCTGATGCTGATGATTCCGTATTTGTCACTCCAACAACTAAAGTATCAAAAGGGGGCTGCCGCTGCAGCTTAAGTACCTGATGTTGTAGCAGTTGCCGTTATGTAAACATAAGCTGATGTTGTGGTGTTACACAAATCCAATAAGGGCGCTGGCGGTAATGATAATTGTTGTCCGATTGGACTTAGGCCGCCTCAATCCTTCGGTGCATTGGCCGCACCGGTACTTCTCTTTGTTCTGTTTCACTATTCACCATTTCAAAATCAAATTAATATTTTTAAAGTTTGTTTTTAATTTTGACTTATAATTGACATAAAACAATTTATCATTTTATTTTTCAATTTATATTTTACAGTTTTTTTTTTGTAGTGTTTGTGGTGTGTCGTGTGTTTTCCACAATTTTGATATTTATAGTTAACACATTTTTTTTTTTTAGTTTATATATTTTTTCTATGAAAAACCGTTGGCAGGATCGCCATGTACTGCGTAATATAATAAGCACTTCAATTATTGTTCTTTTGGCTCTAATGAGCGACTGTTTATTATATATTTAAAAACTCTTAATCTACCTTAAAATATTCTGTGGGTAATCACAAATTGAGTGATTCCCACGTTCATAAATATAAAGGTGTCGTATTAACGAGTCAACAAAATACGGTTCTTAGCCAATCACAATCAAGTGTCAAATGACAGTGATGGCATGACAATGGCATGCCAATGTTGACTTGTTAATTACACTACAGTACCCAAAATTGGAGGGTTTCTACCATTAGTACCAATACTAACTGCTTTAGGAGCTTTAGGTGGTCTATCATCCGGTGGAGCAGCTATTGCAAAAGCCATTAATGCTGCAAAAGATGCTAAAAAACAACTCGAAGAGGCTACTAGACACAATAAGAATATGGAGGCTATAGCAATGGGGAAAGGTCTTTATCTTAAACCATATAAGAAGGGTTATGGACTTGTATATGATGAAACGCCAAAAAACTACTAAAGATGCTACCCAAGAGACCGCTTACTGATGTGGATTTAAAGAAGTTTACCTTACATATTCCTCAATTTAGAGGTATTTTTATGAGAGATTCACTTCCCAAACGGCACCACCGTAGAGAATGTGGCATTGTTAATTTGGATTCTGCAACTGGTCCTGGCTCTCATTGGGTAGCATACTATAAAAATAATAATATTAAAGAGTATTTCGACAGTTTTGGTAACTTACAACCACCATTAGAATTAATCAAATATTTGGGCTCCAATATAGAATATAATTATCATCAGCATCAAAAATATAACACCTACAATTGTGGACACCTATGTCTATTATTTTTATATAAAATTACTGAATAAACATACAATATTTATTTTATTTCTAATACAATATGACTTTTATTATTTATATAAAATACAAATATAATTAAGCATATTAATTCCAACTTGTGTACTGTCCATTTGGTATAAATTCACTAGGCAGCTCAAATAGTTCTAGTTTTGAACGATTTGAACTTTCATCTTCATCGGTAGTTTTTTTAAGGAAATAGTTTCCAGACGATAGCTCTAATAGTTGTTCCTCACTGATTAAATTAAAACGAGGTGGTAGAAAAACAACTGCTTTAAGTACAGGATAAGATTTTGAATCTTCCATGTCCTTTACTTGAAGAATGGATTTTTGATTTAAATTGTTGAATGCAGATATCAAAGAACTAGCTGTAGTATTCATTTTGTCAACCTTTTATTTCAAGAACTTGTTAAATAATGACGCTATTGAATCTCGTCATTATGAAACTTTGATAAAATTATGTCAATTTGTTGTGTACGCCCACAATTATAACTCACTGATTTTGAGCTAGAATGACAGTCGAAACAATATGTGATATACTGTCGTACTCTTCACTCCTTTAAATTCGAAACTTTCGCACATAAAATTTTGCAGGCCTTTTAAATTTTAAAAAATAAGATTTAGTATTATTTAACACAGTATATAATACAGGACTATAAAAAAGATGTCTCTCCAAGAAAAAATCGAAGAAATTTATAAACGAATATAATGGATTTATATCTCTGCATGATTTGCAATTTTTACTCGATTTTCTTAATAGCTGTGGGGAATATGAATATAAAGAAACGTTGAAATCAGTACATGGGGAACATTTTACTGATTGTCTATGGTCAAAAGACTTTTGCCTGGAGGGACCTGACACATGTGTTTGTGTCATTTATTTACAAAGAAAGCGTGCTGTTGTTCATCTTATAGAAACTTATAATAAATATTTATGTGTTTAAGAAATATTATAATAAAATTGTGTTTTATTTGCTCTTATTTTACAAAACTTATAAAAATAAAAAAATACTATCTGCTAAGATGTTGCTAGTCTGTAAAATATTTAATTTTTGCTGACACTTATTTACTTCTAAAAAAACAAAAATTTTTTGTATAAACTTTTATACATATTCATACAATGTATTTTATTAACTAAATTTTTGACAACTGAATTCAAGATTATAGATTTTTAGTAATTGAAACCTCAAATCAATTATTTCATCACTGAATAACATCATACAATGTGTACAATTTTTTTGCTGACACTTAATTACTTCTAAACAATAGCAGCCCTTTGTACGATCATGATTATCCATGCCCCAGCATACTAGAACAAATCTATCCACAAGCATAACACTAACAAGCAGACTGACCAAATGCGTAACACACATACAACAACCAACATTCCACAATACACACAAATGTATGCCCTTACATACAACAACATAATACTGATATGCAGACTTTTTTATATTTTATTTCATCACAAAAAGTTTGATTTTTTTGATTTTTTTTGTTTTCATACAAAAATTCTCCCCATTTGGGGGGGAAACGTCCCATTCGTAGGTAAACATCCCATTCGTAGGTAAACTCCCCATTCCAGGGGTGAACTACCCATTTTTCAACTACTAATAAAGATGCTTTTATTCGCAAATGTACACTTTGTTCAATAACAATATTTTTCTGTAAATTAAGTCATACAAAATTGGTATTTTGTTAAATTAAAAAAAAAAAATTTTTCATAATAATTAAAAAACAATAATAGGTTTTAATAAAACATTTCGAAAAAATATATATTTTATTTTTTCTACTCAGTATGTGTTCATACAAAAATAAAATCCAACATCATACTTTTACAGTTTCTCTGAGTTAAGCGCCGGTTTACCTTCCATTCAACCCAATGTGTGCTGTAAGGCTAAAAAGATTACAAAAATTTCCTAATGAAGCTTATGTAATAGGCCATACATTTGTTTTGTCGTCGTTTTAATCATTATC
>JAEKOY010000360.1:0-25554 GCA_021234595.1 Delia radicum
AAATGTTTCGAAATTTGCGACCAGAAACTTCTGGATGAGCTCTCAAAATCTGCTCCACCTTTTTGGCCTTGGAAGAGTTCCTGGGTTTCTTTGTTTTAACCAGTTGCAGGTTTTCTGCCAATTGTTGGGTTCTTGTTAAACTGTACTACCACATTTGAAACAAACTGACTGGATACGTGTAACTTTTTTGTGATTTTTTTGAAAGTCCAACTTGGATTATTTCGAAAAATTTAAAACACTTGTTCACGTACTTGCTTTTGATTATTATTGTGAACAAACTACACAATTAATTTTGCCAATCCAAAAATGTTAGCATCTGACACATTTTCAAACCTATTCCGATGAATAAAATATATTTAAATCAATCGCAAAAAAAGTTATACGGAAAAATGTGTGCTAACGTTTATGTGGGCGCACACTTTATTATTAATATCTTTCCAGAAAAATTTTCAAATTATATTCAAGGGTTTGATTTGTTTTTTCTCAAAGACCTAAAACGATGTGTGTTGGGTTAATAAAAGTTAATACACATTAATACTAATAACTTGAACCGTAGGTTTGTTCCATTCAACATATTGATTAAGATCTTTTTGTGAAACACTGGGCCGTATCTTTTCTAAGGCACTACGGAAATCATCTAAATTAACTGGACGTAACTGTAATTGACAAATAAATAAACATTTAATACTATTCATTTTGAGATCAAATGTGTGGTATTTGATAACTTACATTTTCCTTTTTAATGTAATTATTGATTCAGCTGGTAACGATCGAAGGGGTTCCATTGATGCTTCACGACACAAACTATCCATATCAGCGCCAGAATAACCATCCGACAATTAGATACTTCTAACAATTCATTCGCATTTAAATTGTTATCAACAGTTTGTAAAAGATTTTTAAGAATTTCAGCTCGTGCATTCATTTCTGGCAATGGGGACATAAAGACGTTTAACGAAACGTCTTCGTACAGCTTCATCGAGTTCTTGAGGTCTATTGGTGGCGCCAACAATTAAAACGCGATCATCATCTGAGGTAGCAGCACCATCCAAACGCACAAGAAATTCAGTCTGTAATTCATAGAGTGAGACATGCATGCAAAAGATATAATTTGCAAATATAATTATTAGAAATTTACCTTAAGGCGACGTGATCCTTCATTTTCGTTGTCAGATCTTTGAGATAGCAATGAATCGATTTCATCAATGAATATTACCTTAAAAAAGAAATATTATTATTAAAAATGAATATTACCTTAAAAAATTTGGCCCTATCACCATGTGGTGGAAAATGTTGTATTAGTAATGAAAATAGATTATCAGAATAATTTTAAAACAAAAACTTTCCGCATGAAGTGCAATTTGAAAAATACCGAATATTTTTACATTTTTTTTTTTTTCATTACCCTAAAAATATTCTTGAACAATTACAGACAAGATTATATTCAAATGAAGGGTCAATTTATGTAGATTTTAAACCGTAAAAACAATTTTTAATACATTAGACCCACTTACATTGTATGGAAAAAAAACGGAGTTTTTGTAAATCCCTCAAAATGTTGTTTAACCATGATTCCCAAAATATTTCGTGTCTGGCATTAAGATTCCGTGAGTTGGACCGTTCTTAAAAAATGTATCGTTTTCAGTTTTTCAAAAAATTTTGTACTTTAACTAAAGACTAATGACCTGTTCCACGATCTCGAACGAAAACCTAAGCGAAACGCAAGCTAGTCACTCGAATTCGAATCAAATTGGGTTTCTCTATTTCGAAAGCTAACGTTCGCCTATACTTGCGTGTGTCAATTTTTGTGTTTTACGTATTTACAAATCATAGTGGTGCCAGACCGGATATTTTAAACTTCTATTACAATTTCCTTTAAAAATACCAAAAATACTACTAAATTGCTTGAAGATAAATACAACATTACTTACAGTGATCAGCTGTATATGACAAATAAATAAATAAAACAAATAAATAAAACAAAAGCAAAATTAATAAATCAAAAGAAGAAAATCAAAAAGTACACCAGCGTTTTAAGCTGTTCCATTGTGGATTTCATTAAGCTGAAATTTAAAGTTCTTAAAAAACTACAAATATTCGTGTTATTTTGTTATCCATTCTTTTTTTTTAAATATTTATAATTTTGTATTATATCATTCATTCCAGCAAAGAACATTGAAAAATGAGGATTTTTTTTAGGTTCTCCGATTTTTTATATTTTGTACATGAATACTCTATAGTCCCACTTGCACATAGCCTTTTTTAGATCTCGAAATTTGTAAAAATCGCGATTTTATGCACGTTTTTAATTTTCATAAATTTGATAAAAATGCTAAAAGTGTTTTATAAAAATATTTCCATTTTATAGAATAAAAAAATATATTTTTTTAAATCATTAAAAATAGACATGTTTGTTCCATAAAAATCAGTATTATTATAATTAGCTAATATTCCATATTTTAGTAAACTGTATTTTTTTTTGAAAATCGTAGGGGGGAAGTTTTGAAAAATGCATTAGAAAACTGCATTTGCATTAAGTATGCATTTTTTTAGCAATCATTTTGTTTAAAAATCCAGGTTATAAAGTAGACAAGTGCATCTTCCAAATATCGTTTAAATTAATACATGCGAATTACAATTAAAAAGTTATGGCACTTCAAAGAGAAGTGCTTTTAGCATTTTTTGATATTTATGAGAACTAAAAACGTGCATAAAATCACGAGTTTTTACAAATTTGGAGATCTGAAAAAGGAAATGTACAAATGGGACCATAGAGTATTCATGTACAAAAAATAAACAAATTCAGAGGACCTGTGTTCAGATTTTTGAGTTTTCTAATGGAATGAATGATATATTTTTTGAAAATATTTTGTTACTCGAAAACAAAAAAGCAAGTGACTGGTTTTGACATTTACGTTCGCACTGTTGACAACTCGTTCGAAATAGAGAAACCAAATTTTTATGAAAACTGTTACGTTTTTATTCGACTTGTACTTCAAGTCATCGATCGCATAGAAATTTAGTTAGAGAAACCCAAATCAATTTTCTTTCGCTTAGAAAGCGAAAGAAAGCATTCTTTCGAATCGAGAAACAGGTCATAAAACTAAATTGGTATTATATGAAAAGATTTTTAAGGCTCGTCCAACGGTATATAAAACATGCAAAGCTTGTCTAGACATAACATTTTTTCAGGGATATTCTTTAAAAAAAAAGGTTTGCATTTTCTTAAGGAGATTTTTGTGATATAAATAATAAATCAACTTGTTTTAGTCTTCAGTCTTCGAAATTCGCACTGGTTTGCGTTTTAGCAAAAATGCAAAAAAAAAAATTCAAAACAAATTAAACAAAATTTGGTCCAGAGCACCGAAGAAAAATTTTGATACTGATATTAACATAATTAAAACATATTTTTCCATCATATTATATTTTTGGTTAAACGCGAACTAGTGCGAATTAAAAAAAAAGCTGAAACACGTATTTACTTAAATCGACTAAGGATTAAATGACAAAAATTTCCATACAAAAAAAAATAAAAAAAAAATATTTTTTTTTTCACAGAATATCCTTGAAAAATGGTTATGTCTGAACATACGTTGACATGTTTTATATGCATTAAAACCTTTCATATGATACTTATATTGTATACATTGTCTTTAGTTAAAGTACAAAATTGTTTGAAAAACTAAAAAAAAAACACTTTTTTCATGGTTGGCAAACACTACCATTTCATTATAATGGTTGTTGCCTAACACGCCCACTTCAAGGCTGATATGAAAATTTTAAAAATACGATTCCAATAGTGGCATGTGTCTTCTGATATAAGAGGGTTTATTTCAAAATTCTACCAATTAAATGTTTTTTAATCAACTAAATAACGTTATAAATCGTCGTTTCGGTATTTTAGCGATATTTTGACTTTAGATCAAGATATTTCAAAATCAAACAGGTAAAAAGGCAAAATAAAACCGGTTGCAAAAGAAGAAACGTGTATTTAATAGAATCGCATTTTTAAAATTTTCATGTAGGTCTTAATGTTACTGTGGTAGACAACTACCGTTATTATGAGAAATTATTAAATGCCAACCCTGCTTTTTTTTTATTTATTTTTTTTTTATTTCAAATTCAATATTTTACATAGAAGGCATCCCACGAAGCCACTAGAGCTTGTCTGTAGGATGATAAAATATTTTAATAAATTTTTTGACTTGAGAATTCATTCATTGCAAGCTTATTAAATAATTTTCGATTTGTTTTTTCCTAATAAAATTATTTTCTATATTGGCGATGTTTAAAGGCAGCATGTTAAGTATTCTTGGTAGAGTTACTGATAAGGTGTTCTTTTTGTAGTTGTTTTTGTGTTGTTCGACTTTATATCTTCCTTCCGCTCGGCGCCTAGTATTATGTTGGTGATCAATGCGATGTAGAAATCTCTGGTCGTCGCCAAACTCGGAAACCAACGTTAAGTAATATATACCCCTAATATCCAGGACTTTGAGGTTTTTGGAAAAAGAGCCATCTTCGTTTATGTTGTTTTCTGTGTTGATGTTGTTCCTTGTAGATATGCTGTAGTTTTTCCAAAGGATTTTGAGTAATCTGTCTTGGGTTGTTTGTAGATTTTGTACATATGTTGCCGATCCCCATGCTGTGATACCGTGTCTTATGTAGGATTCTACAAGGGAAAAATATGCTTGTTTTAACACACTAAAAGTAGAGCAATTACTCAGGTGGTAAAGCATAAAAGAGGCTGATCGAAGCTTTTTGTGTAGATACTCTAAGTGGGTCTTCCATTTAAAATTTTGGTCTACATATACGCCTAGATATTTATAGTTGTTGACTAGCTCTATTTCAGTTGTACATGTATCAATATCACTGTTGTTGTTGACCATTGAGTTGTGTAGACAATCGGTGTTATGGAATTTTAAAGATATTTCAGTGTATCCAATGTGAGGCGGCCTAATGTGCATTATTTTAGTCTTGTTTGCGTTTATGACTAGTCCGTTGTCGTGACACCATTTTGCCACTACGTTGAGTTCCTGTTGCATGTACGTATAGCTGTATTAATATTTTTATTGGCAACAATAATTGCGGTATCGTCGGCGTAAGCATATGTGGTACTGTGTTTTAGCATGTTTATCATATCGTTGGCGTATAATATGTATAACATCGGTCCAAGTTTTGACCCTTGTGGTACTCCATGATTTGATTGTTGTTTGTCGCTCATGTTGTTGTTGATTTTTACCTGGAATGCTCTGCATAAGAGGTAGTTTTTAAACCAGTCTAAGCAATGACCTCGTATTCCGTTTCTCTCTAGAACTTGGATTAGCTTTTGGTGAGATAGTGTATCGAAAGCCTTACTAAAATCTATGAAGAGGACCAGGCAGTGTATGTGATTGCTTAAATAGTTGTTTATAAGGTTCGAGAAGTTTCCCAACAGTTGGTTTATATTTTTTCCTTTTTGGAATCCAAACTGATTTTGGTTAATTATTTTGAATTTGTGAATAAATTTGTTGAGCCTCGTTACCACAACTTCTTCCAGGACTTTTTCGATTATGGGCAGGATCGATATTGGCCTGTAGTTATTGTATTCTGATTTATTGCCACTTTTGTGTACAGAACGGACAACAGAAGTTTTAAGCAGATCCGGTATTATGCTGTAATCTAGACTGCGGTTCACGAGCTGTGTTAATATTGGTGTTAAGTAGCTTGCATTGTGTTTGATGTCTTTTGGGCGTATTCCGTCTGATCCTACACCTTTTCTGACGTTAATATTTGAAATTATTTATATATTTCTTCCTCATTTATAGGAGTAAAATACATAGAATTTGTTAATGATGTTTCAGAACTAGCAATTGTTTTTATGTTGCAGGTATGTAAGATTTTTTTGTACATTTTTGTTGAAATTAGTTGCAAATTTGTTTGAAATATCTTGTATATTTTCGTTTTTAAAATTTTTTATAATTATATCATCAATGTTATTAACCCGTTTACCGATTATTTCGTTAATTAACTGCCATGTTGCGCGAATATTTTTCTATTTTCTACAAATAATTTTCTATAATATTCATTTTTTGCATAATTAATGTTTTATTTAATTTATTTCTAAAACTTTTATATTCAGTTTCATAATTTTTATTATTTCTGTTGTTTTTCCATTTTTTATAAAGTTTATCCCGTTTGTCACAATTTTTGACAAGTTCTTCGCTTAGCCACGGATTTGGTGTTCTTGTTTTTTTTTTTTGGTTTTATTAATTTTTTTTGATGTTTCGTATATATCACAAAATTTTGGTGTAAATTGTTATATAAATCACTTGTGTCCCCACTACATCGAATTATATCATTCCAGTTAGTGTCCTTAATTTTATTATTAACCATAGCAGAGTTTATACACTCAGTTTGAAAAATATTAGTTTCCGTGCCCTGGTTATTATTATCTTTATTATTTTCTTTAACACAACAAAAAATTGAGTAGTGGTCGGATAATGTTGTTTTAATTACTATTGCTTGCGCCTGTGAGCAAGCTTGATTATTCTTTATAAGTACGTGATCGATACACGTCATAGTGTTCCTTTTATGTCGTCACGTGTACACTCGTTCACAATACATTGTAATCCATTAGACAATACCATATCTAAGTAGTTTGTTGTTGTGATATTTTCCTGAAGTATATCGATATTTATATCTCCAACTACAATAATGTTTTGTTTTTTGTTAATGTTGTTAATTTTTTCGTCCAGCTCTTTAATAAAGGCCGTGACTTTTTCAGAAGGGGGCGATAAACAGCTAAAAGGGATGTTAACTGGTTGTTTATTAAGATATTGATATGTATCATTTCAAACGATTTGGTGTTATATAACTCTTGTGTGTAGCTTATATTTTCTCTTACGTAAATGGCTACTCCACCACCCTTGCCATCTCTATTTAGAAAAAGTGAGTTAAATCCACTTATAGAATATATGTTATTTTCTTTATCGGTGATATTAGTTTCGACAAGAATTATTATTTTTATTTTATTTATTATGTTGTGAATACTTGCTAACAGTGGTGTGAAGTTTGTACGCAAAGATTGAATGTTAAGAAAAATTAATGACGTGGGATAACTTAAAAGTTCCTGATTTATTTGAGAAAAATTATCTAAATTTTTTATAATATTCATGTTTATTTTTTTTTTTTATTATTTTTATTTAATATAAAGAAACGATTGGGGATTTACATTATTATGCAATAGATTCAATATCGGTGGAGTTGGAAATTAAAATAGAAACAGAGTTTTCATTTTAAAACGGTCCAGATCACGGTATCTCAATGCTAGACGCGAACTATTTTGGGGATCAACATAAAACAAACCAAAGTACATTTTGAGTGATGGACAAAATAAGCTTTTTTCGTGAGTCGGTCTATAATACACATATTGATGCAACTTCTTTGAAGAGAGCAAAAATTGCTTAAATTCATGTTTTTACCAGAAATACAAAATTAAATTTTTTGCAAAAGCAAATGAACCCTCAAACCGTCCTTAGCTTTTTGCAATGAAATTTATAGCACTTGTTTGGCACGAAAAATAAACAATATGTTCCTCTACCATATTTTTTTTCGTTGATTATTTTATGAGATATGTGCCAAAATAGTTTTAGACTGAATCTCAAAAACTAATCGAATAAGTTAAGGCAAAAATTATTCCTCTTTTCAAAATATAACTACAGTCCAAAAATGACCCTTTTTGATGTTTTATTTAAGAATATATGGCGATTTTTGTTTTTCAAAAAACGCGAAATTTAACGAAACCTAAACTTCAATGTATATCTAATAAATGTATAGACTTTGCTAATACTACTAAATATAATTTATCTGCCAAATTGTATAGAAATTCGTTCATACATTTGCAAGTTTAAACGATGTTCTTTACAGGTATGCTATTGGAATTCTGTATGTTATTGGGTCAAAATTAGAGATTTGTTTTGAAAAGTTTAAGCTTCAGTCTTACTTTGTGTTAAGTGTCAACGGTTTCTAGTCAACATTAATATGCTTTCAAGATTTTTAAAAATTGTGTTCATTTCGAAATATTAATATTTTGAAATTTGAAACTTTAAACGCTTTCTCGCTTCCAAACCGTGCCACAAACACAATGTTTTTTTTTTTTTTGGTTTTCTATCGAAATAGCTTTACTTTTTATTATAAAACACACTTCTGATCAATTTAAAATACCACGCCTTTAGGCAGGCTTGCCCGTTAGAGGGTTAATTAATTTAGACATTTTAATGAAATTTGTATTCAACATACAAATATTATTTAGAAATGAGTAGATATTGGAATTTTAAAATGTTTCTGTTAATTAATTTTCCGAACTTCGATGCGGGAACTTTTTAATGCTCGCGAAAAAGTGTCATAGTTTTTTATGCATACGAATGTTTTGATATTTTCAAAAAATTTTCTAATGTTATACCTCTACAGTTTATGTACTCTATATTATTACTTACCGAAGGTTGTCGAGCTTCAGCAACAGCAAACAATGCTCTAACCATTTTCTCACCATCACCCATCCACTTAGATGTCAAAGACGCTGAACTTATACTGAAGAATGTCGAACAAGATTGTGACGCTATACATTTTCCAATTAATGTTTTGCCAGTGCCTGGCGGTCCAAAAAGTAAAATACCTCTTGGTGGTCTACGTAGACCAGTAAATATATCTGGACGCAGCAGAGGATATACAACCGCTTCCTTTATAATCGATTTGGCATAGTCAAGACCGGCAATTTCATTCCAATCTGCATAAAAATATAATATGAAAACAAGGATTTTTTTATAAATAGATATTAATTAAATAGCATACCCACTGGTTTAAATTTATGTATTATTTCGTTATTTATTAATTCAACCATTTTGGCATCAACATTTTTCAGAGCCGGGTGCGACAATAATGATGCCATCTCAGTGTCTATGTTTCCTTTATTCAGTGGTTCCATATCCTTTGTACTGCAGAAGAAAACATATTTATTTGTTAACAAACACAATCGTTACCCAGAAGTTTGTAGCTTATCAACTTAACAAGACTTTTCGATAAATTTAAATTGAGCTGAAACAATTAAAAACTTATAGTGTTTTCTGGAAAAAAAAGTATTGAATTTTAAAGTGCAAAAATTACAAACATTTCACCCTGGCCCCGTTAAAATTTTTCATTTTACAATCAGAATAGAACGCACTTTTATAACATATTGCAATCTCAGCCAAAGTGACATTTTTTTTTAATTATTTATAAAATTTGGAGTTCATATTTTTTTTTATTTAATAATTTTCATCATAATTTAGCTTTTTAACGAATTTTAGGTTAAAAAAATTATTAAATAATTGCAAACAGAAACAAAATAAAATAAAATATTATAATATAAAAATAAAAAATCATAAATTATGTTAACAAAATAGTGGCCCAATGACGGTTTGAACCTGGGACCTTCTGCATCAGAAGCCAGCCCACTACCCCTCGGTGAGAATTTTCTCGCAAACACATTTGCAATATATGCACATAAGATTGATAAAACGAAAAAAAAACAGGGCAAAAACAAAAAAATAGGGCAAAAACAAAAAACAGGGCAAAGTGCAAAAAAAATGTGATATTTTTGTCAGAAAAGAAAATGCCATTAGTAAAGTGTATAAAGCTTTTGGATAAAACACAGTCACAAAATTATATTTTGTATAGCTGATTCCAAATCTGTTTTTAAATTTTCCAACACGTCACAATGCGAAAAAAATACCTTTTTAACCATTTCGGAAGTTGTGTATAAACCACATCCGAACAGCTAAATCATTTCTATTACGATCCTAGATATATTTAACTTTTTTTCTCTATAAAGAGTTTAATATACGTTTCTGATTTGTTTATAATTATAGATAAAAATTGCATTTGAAAAACACTCCATCAAAAAATTACCAAATGTTATACTATGTTTAAAAGTAGCCTATGTCATGCATCCGAACTGCTTAAAATTATTTTAGGGTCACGATATAAACTTTTAATTTTCCTTTTTTTAATGTCTGAAAAAAACGTTAAAATTATTAAACAAACTTTGTTTAAATTGCATTTCAAATACCAGCTATCTTTAAAATTGTACGGAATTTTAATTTTTTGTCTCAAATTTTATATAAAACAAGTGGAAGCATTAAAGTCCGATGTGCCAAATTTGGTATTAAAAAGATTAAATTCGGCTGTGCCGAATTTTTGGATACCCTCCATCTCGGTGTTTGCATTAACCAGGGAAAGTGCAAACAATATAAATTTCTATATTCTTTGTAAAAATAACAAAAATAATGTTGTTTTTATAAGTAAAACAAAATATGACTGATTGATTAATGTATTTGGGATGTTTCAGAAAAAAAAAATTGTTTAATTAAAGTTTACTAAAATGAATCTGAAATTGTGCATGCTTATAACAGTGGGTCTTCAAAGGAGAAATGGTTATTCTGATTACCTAAAGAAGAACGTGTCGATAGATATATTATTAGATATATTATTAAAGTTCCCTTATGATTTAAAAAAAAAAACTGTTGTAAAATTCGCCTGTTGTTTTGTATAAATAAGAATCGTCTCTTTGCCTATATAATAACGAAAGTAATAAGGATTATTAAAATATATTTTTGGATCGTTAAAGGAGATGCATCAAAACAGTTTCGAATAATCCGAATTTTAGATAAATTTAAGGGAACAAAAATATGCTTGCGGAGACATACATAATGAAATAATTATGAAATACCAGTTTACATTAAAACACATGTGTTTATACTATACATCACATAAGTAAAACGGAAAGTGTGATAAAATTAAGTTTGTCAAAAATTATAAAAGAAAATCTTTCGAGTGTTTAGGGTGTTTTCGAGACACAAAAAATTAAAGAAACTGGTATTTCAATTTATTGTTTTTCAGCTTAGTTGCTTGTGCAATTCTCGTTTACGACTCCTAGAATAAGAACCCTAGAAATTTTCCCAAAATTCGATTGGTTTTTACACATCAATACTTAATTTAGATTATTTTTGTATGTATCAAATAAAAATTAGGGGTTTTAAGGAAAAAAAAAACGCATATAATCAAAAGATTTTCAGATTAAGTATGCACCTTATATGTTTTAAATAAAAAAGTTCTGAAAGTGAATGTCCTTTAAATTTAATGGGGTTCTTAATAAATGTAATTAGAGTGTAAGAGTTTCCTTGAAAAAAAAGGTTGAGAATGAGAATAAGTAAAAATAGTGTACAAAAAAAAGTTATGAATTTACATTGTTGAATTCGGGGATTTGTTCCTGGATATTTTTTTGATCTGAAAACGATTAAAATGTCTGCCAACTCTGGTTAATGCAGTCAAATAAATAAAGAATTGTAACTCAACGATTTTGTTCAACCTTTTTTTTAATTGGTGATTTTTTGATTTGTTGGGGTTACCGAAAAAGGGTATCTGGCAAGCCTGGTATCTACAAAACAAAACAACAGTTTATAAATTTGCTTAAAAATATTTCGAGGTCTTCTCACATTTGCACCCATAACCAGTGCTGCCAGATTTCAGAAAAGTCGTCATCATATTTTGAAAAATCGTCAAAAAAATCGACAAAAATAAAATATATTTGTTAGAAGAGGAATAAAGTTTTAATAAAAAATAAAATACAATAATGTAATTCACATTTCAAATTTTAACGTGTTATCGTTGTAATATAACACGATTTTTGACACTTCTCTTTGGTTTAAACTACCAAAATCATTATATTTTATAACGATATTCATATTTATAAAATGTTGAAAGATCAAGAAAATACAACAAATTTGACTGTTAATCACCTACACTCAAAAAAAAAAAGTTTGTAAAGTCAGCAAAAAATTTTGCTGAGTCAGCAAAATTTTAGTCAGGAGGATGCTTGCAAAAAAAGTTGCTAATGTCAGCAAAATCTTTTGCTGAAAATCAGCGAGCTGATTTTTAGCAACAAAATGAGTAGATTCAGCAAAAGTTTTGCTAACACTTAGTAGATTAGAAATAAAAAAGCGTTGCTAAAAATTAATAAATTTTTTGCTGAATGTTAGTAGACTGAAAAAAACGCAAAAAATTTGTACAAAAATTGTAATTTAGTTAATTTATTTGCTGAAAATCATAAAACATATTTTTGTGATTCTTTTAAAAATAATTTACAATAATTACGAAATATAAAAATTTTCATTTTCCCACATTGACCACATGAGTTAATTTAATATCTGAAAATATATAGAAATAAATATATATAACATAACAAAAATTTTCTTTCAATTACTTACATCAATGGTTGTCTAAATGATGATATCGTTTAAAGGACGCAACTGCCGAAGATAATTATAGAATAGAAACGAAAAAATTGTTACCCCTCGCAGGGGTAACAATCTTGACGAGATGCGAGGGCTTAAATGCACTCTACTGTTCTGATCTCCTGTGCTGGGGTAAACGTTGGATATGTCTTCACAGGTGGTCACGAATACTGAAGGAATGCACAACTAAAGGTACTCACCTTGTCAGGATAATGAGGCGGTAGTGGGTATACACTAGAGTGGGTCGCACCCCATACAAAAAAAAAAAAGTTGTGCCGGTCACCCCCTACAATTAAAGATAATTTGAAGAAGATTTGAAAAAAATTTTTTTTTTTTTTGCCACGCCCCTTGACCCCGCGCATTTGGTTTTTATTTCCTGTGGCTCCATTTATAGTCCGATTGTAACGTGTGATATATCATTGTTTTTGGAATGACAATGGCTACATTCTCTACATTGATCACTTTTGACTCCGACGTCAAATTCTAAAAGTGACTTCTGGAAACTCGATTTCTACCACCCTAACTCACGAGTTTTTCTAAACGATAAAAAAGTTTTTTAAATTCCATGAAATTTTGTCTTTTACAGTATATATATTTATTCAGTAACAAAAAAGTTACGAAGGTTTAAAAAAAATCAATTTGAGTTTTATTCCAACAATCGTTAACAATAAGCTTTGGTCTTTTTGTGGTTATTGTTTTTGTGGCCATTTTTAAAGTACTCTCTTTTTACTCATTTTTCTATCAAATATTGTTGAGAGAAATTTTTTTTTTGGTATCATTTTTTTTAAATATAAAAATATTGAATAACTTCACGGTTTGTTTGTAATTTTGTTTTATCAATATCACATGATTGAAAATGCATATTGTTAAAAACAATTTAATTATATTTTTAAAGAAAAAAAATATTTTAGTAATTTACACTAATTTTATCAAAAAGCTACAGCTGTAGACGCGAACACTTGAAGAGGAATAATAATATGTAGGGCTCGGAAGTTAATGCATTTATATTTGTGTTTATTTACATAAAATATGTATTTAAAATCGTAAAATATGTACTTAAAATTTAAAAATTTGCATTTATTATTGATTTTTTTCATTTTTTTCTATATAATTTTTAAATTTTAGTAATTTCTGTTTTAAAAAGCCGTTACAAAATTGAGAATTGCAATTAAAAATCTTCTTAAAGTTTGTAGTTGAATTTTCTGTCATATAACATTTCTTGATAAAAAAAATTAAATGTATAAATTTGATAAGATTTTATTTCTAAAAAAATTTAAAATTGTAAAAAATTTATTTTTAGTAAAACATCAAAAAAATTTGCTAAAATATGCAAAAATATGTAAAAATATGCAAAAACATGTAAAAATATGCAAAATATGTAACAAAAAATACAAAATATGCATAAGAATATGCATTTATAGTAAAATATGCGTTTATAGCAAAATATGTAAAAATATGCACTAACAAATCGATGCCATTTTATTGCAAATTTTAATTATTCGCAAAGATATTTGGTTAACATTGCTCTCTAGCTAACGACAACAGACATGTATTTACATGAAGTTCCGAGCCCTAATAATATGTTTAACAAAAGTGTTGCCAGTTGATAAAATTAGTGTAAATTACTAAAATATTTTTTTTCTTTAAAAATATAATTAAATTGTTTTTAACCATATGCATTTTCAATCATGTGATATTGATAAAACAAAATTACAAACAAACCGTGAAGTTATTCAATATTTTTTATATTTAAAAAAAATGATAACAAAAAAAAATTTCTCTCAACAATATTTGATAGAAAAATGAGTAAAAAGAGAGTACTTTAAAAATGGCCACAAAAACAATAACCACAAAAAGACCAAAGCTTATTGTTAACGATTGTTGGAATAAAACTCAAATTGATTTTTTTAAACCTTCGTAACTTTTTTGTTACTGAATAAATATATATACTGTAAAAGACAAAATTTCATGGAATTTAAAAAACTTTTTTATCGTTTAGAAAAACTTGTGAGTTAGGGTGGTAGAAATCGAGTTTCCAGAAGTCACTTTTAGAATTTGACGTCGGAGTCAAAAGTGATCAATGTAGAGAATGTAGCCATTGTCATTCCAAAAACAATGATATATCACACGTTACAATCGGACTATAAATGGAGCCACAGGAAATAAAAAACCAAATGCGCGGGGTCAAGGGGCGTGGCAAAAAAAAAAAAAATTTTTTTTCAAATCTTCTTCAAATTATCTTTAATTGTAGGGGGTGACCGGCACAACTTTTTTTTTCGACCCGGCCTAGTATACACACTGTCTGACCCATTATCAGTACATATATTACTAGGTACCAGCCCGCTGGTTCGCCCCTTGTATGGTGGGGGCTTTACCAGTGGTTCGTACTATACACATGCACTTTTAAGGTCAAGGTGTTGGTAGCGGTGCCGAGGGCCTGTGTGACTAGTTAGTGCGTAAAGAAATTAGTTGCTAACAGCTCCCCTCAGCTCCAGGGCAAAGCGCTGTTGTACTTTAGTTGCCTAGTCCACGCACGCCGTCACTGCGTGCTACGGTCCGTCTTTACGTGCTTACTCGTGGGAACAAAATTGAAAGTTCAAGTTTTAAAAAAAAAGGATGCGACAGACGATGTGACTGACCAGGATATGGGTCTTTCGGACGTCTCGGTTGAGGAGTCGGGCAGTGCTTGTGGAGGGGCGCTAACGCTCTCGGTTGTTCATGACAGCATTATTGGACATGAACAGCAAGTGCTGTCCGAATTACATGTGTATGGTCTTCTAGGACTGTCGAGTGACTCCGCTGGGGAAACTGGAGCCACTCAAGGGGTTGGAGAGGTTGACTCTGCTCTCTGACGAGGGGCAGGCTATCTGCTCACAGTCAGACCACGGGTGCGGCCTCTTCAGTCAGTGAGGCTGGGGGACACCGGGGGGATCACTCGGCAGAAGATTATCCACAGCTTGTTCGGCAGGGCGCCGTGGAGGAGTTGCCAAGCGCCCCTTCACGTGATTTTAACAACACCAGCCGAACGTAGGAGGAGAAGGCGCGGAACGGAACGAGGAAATCACTCGCATATCTGGACAAGATGGCGAAGAGAGATCCTTCGTCGTTTACCGCGAGGGATAGGCACCTTCTGAAACGGCACCGACAAAGCGTTGCTAAATTCGAGAGAATTTACGGGCCCTGTCAGTACCGTTCTGGGTTGGTCCTCTCCCTGGAAAAAGCAGGAGGATGTAGCTGTCAACCCTTGCACTGCTCAAAAGAGTAAAGGGTTGGAGGTTGCATCAACCTGCCGTAAGGAGAGTGGTGCTGTCCCTATGACCAATGCGCTCACGTCTACAGAACGAGCTGCGGAGGGAAAAGGGACGACACCGAAGGTTGGAGGTAAGGTTGCTAAGGCAATGGACACGGGGAGGAAGGCTGGAAACTCTCTGACCGTTTCCTCTAGTGACTTCCGTAAGGAGGCCAGTATAGGAAAGGGAACGGGTAGTGACAGACCTTCCAAACCGGCGTTGCCAAGGTCACTGAGCTCAATGAAGAGGGATTGTACATCCTCGGCTGAAGCTCTTAAGGGATCTAATAAAGAGATCATTAAGAGGGTCAGATCTGGAGATGACCAGCCTTCTTCATCGAGCAAGAGGGTGAAGAAATCGGTGAGCCTAGAAAAGCATCTTCAGGTGGCTGTCATCGATCTAAATGATCCAGACGGGAGGATCAGTACCGATCTATGGCAGCTAGTTGAGGGTAGGCTGATCGACGAACTGGCCGTATTCAAGGACAAGGAGGAGGATGTATCCTTCAATGGTGCAGACTGGGCTAAGGGAGTGAAAATTGTCAATTGTGGTAACAAGAATTCCTTGGAATTCTTAAGAACCACAATCGGCAAGTGCAGCGACATTAACCCAGAAGCAAGGCTTGAAGTGATACAAGCCTCCGAGCTGCCACTCAGGTCCATAGTGACAGTGTGGATTCCACCACCCGTACGCACGGTGGAAACCATACTGGCGGTATTGGGCAACCAGAACGGCAGGCTCCTTACCGACCAATGGAGGCTTGTGGCCTCAATGGCTTGCAAGGAGAATGCTGGTAAGGACTTTCGGTTCGCCGTGGACCGTAAGTCGAGGGAATTCTTAGATGAGGTGGGGGGGGGGGGGGGGGGGGGTTGTTAAGTTCGGTCTTGGAAATGTCAGGTTTAGATACCATAAACATGACAGGTCCAAAGAGGTTGCTAGTGGTGCAAATAAACCTGCACCATTGTGAAGCAGCGTCAGCCGAACTAGCAATTTTCCTCATCAAAAATCAGGCGGACGTGGCCCTTATCCAGGAACCTTGGATTAATAAAAATAAGGTTTGTGGATTAAGGGTCACGGGATACACATTATTTGTTCCGTCTACAGAGGACAAGGTAAGAACGTGTATATTAGCGAAGAATGAATTGAATCTAATCATGTCTCATTCTTCAGGTGCGGTGACTTGACCGTCGTAAATGGAGAAGCCAAAGAAAGGTAAGAGAACTCTTACACTTGCTTCGGTGTACATGCCGTACGAAGCAGTAGACCCGCCTGGAACAGAGGTGAGAGAACTGACGGCACGTGCAAGAAGGATGGGCGCTATCCTAATATTGGGATGCGATGCCAATGCACATCACAACTAATGGGGAGCGCAGTTAATGTTTGATTTTATAACTACCAACAATCTTATTATTTGTAATAGGGGCAATATGCCGACATTCAGAAACAGAGATAGGCAGGCAGTGATAGATTTGACATTAGTGAACCGCGATGAGCAACTTGTTGCGGACTGGAGGGTGGCATCGGACTGTACTTTTTCAGACCATAGTCGTATTACCTTCACAGTGAACATTGACACGTCCAGGGGAGTTCCGTTTAGGAACCCCAGGGGTACGAAATGGGGCAACCAAGGTTCTTCTGGGACTGGACAGGGAAGGTCTCAGGACCCTTACGGGGTTCCTGACCGGTCATTGTACTGTCAGGGCTTTCACAAGCAGATGGGACAGGGACATACCGGATTTTTGCAGGCTGTGCGAGGACGTTGAGGAACTGGAGACGGTTGAGCATATAATATGCCACTGTCCTAGGTTGCAGGGTCTCAGACAGAAATGGCTAGGAGATAGATTTCACGACGAGCTCGGGTGTGTCGCTGGATGCAATCCAGTTGATTTGCTGAGATTTGTCAGGGAAATAGGACGGCTGTTTCTGGTAAGGGGACGTTAGGATCCGGTTTCTGGGGAGTAAATATATTTTCTACCTTTCTTTATATTTATCTTTCAAGCTATGTTTTCTGTCTATTTCTATTCTTTCTCACCGTTTTTCTCTGAAGGGATTCACAATGGACCGTATTGGTCTCCGAGTGGAGTTGTGCCCTTGGGCACATAACCCTTCCTAACCTAACCTAACCTAACCTAAACGAAAAAAACAAGCATTTTTGCAATAAGAAAAAGGAACCATAAAAATCTACCTAAGATGTGTGTCTTTGTCTTTCGCTTTACTGTATATGTTTGTTTGCAATTTGACCACACTATTATTATTCTATAAACATTTAGTTTAAATAAATAAATATTTTATTTTGTCTTTTATTTAATTAATAGACAATTATTTTCACAAGCCGGTGACAACGCAAAATTTAAGTTGTTTTAATCCTCAATTTTGTTTTATGTATGAAAAAGAGATACAAAACTTCCATGGTTGATTTTTTTATATGTCTTATTAGAGTTGTACTTATTAGTATCATTTTCCTCTTCTCTACTACATCTTGACATGCCGCGACATCTACTTCATTCTGCGTATATCTTTCAATCTGGTTGTCGTCCACACTATTAATGTGCTTATCAACACAATTTTTTTTTAGCAAAATAAATTAGTAAAACATTAGTATATTAGTAAAGCATTAGTATAAAACAGTTAAGTGCTGAATAAGTATAACAAAAATTTTAGCTGAAAACACGATTTTAGCAAAAAATTTTGCTTAAAAATAGTATACCCTGATTTACAAGACGTTTTACTAACTTTTCTACTAACTTATTTTTTTGAGTGTATATCTACAAAATTCTGAGAACATTTCAGTAGCACAACTTTTTAAATCTTAAATTCTTATACAACATTTGGAAATTCTTTAACAATAAATCCGTTCGATTACTTTTCCAGTAAAGTTTAGTAAAAATTACTCAGTAACAAAACTACAAAGAGTAATACAAAATTACAAAAAAGTAAACGAACGGAAAATGTGAAGGAATTATTATATTATATAAAACAGCTCGTTTTAAATATTAAAAAAAATCAGCTGGTCATTATGGAAAAGATAAAAATTAATTAAAATTAAATGTTTTTTAACTTCTTCCATAGTTAATTATTTAATATTTTTTAATTTAAATCCATAAACAATTGTAATTTAATTTAATATTTGCTTTGTTTACTTACAATATAAGCATATTTTTTCAATCATACGTTTTTTTTCTTCTCACAAATTTTTACTGGCAAAAATGTATCCAGTAAAAACTTGTAAGTTATAAATGTAAATACCCAGTTTTACTGAGCATTTGTCTAAACGAACAACGTCCAGAAAACACTTGTACAAATTTTTGTGTTATCGAACAATCTTACCCAGGTAGAAATTGCCGATGGTACCAAAATCAAAGTACTGGCAGAGCGTTGGTTAACAGTAATACCAAAAAAAAAGCATTGGGAAAGCACTTATTTGAAACGCTTTGCCAACGTTTGCTGAAAGTGCCTTGCCAATACCTGTTTTGCAAAATTTACAACCGTTTATGAAAAACAACCACTGGCAAAACATCTGTAAACAGTGATTTGCCAACGTTAGCAAAAACGACTTTGCCAGTACTTCTTTGACAAAATTTACGACCGAATATACAAAAATACTACTGGGAAAACATCTTATAAATGTGCTCTGCCAACGCTTATAGAAAATGCTTTGCCAGTACTTCTTTTACAAAATTTACGACCTTATGTGTAAAAATACTACTGGCAAAGCATTGGCTTACAGCGTTTTACCAACACTTGCTAGAAGGGTTTTGCCAGTACATGTTTCACAAAATTTACGACCGTATATGAAAATATACTGCTGGCTAAACATTGGTTTAAATGCTTCACCGACGTTTGAAAAATTGCTTTGCCAGCACTTGTTTCACTTATTTAACTACTGTTTATGAAAATAAGTACAACAGTTTTTTTTATAAATAATTCTTACTTTATTTATGTAAAAGAGCTATAGCTATCGTTTCACTTTGAAACTTTGTAAGAATGCACTTAACTTCTACTAAATGTATGTTTATTATTACATAATTTTCATTTAAATTTCTTACTATATACAATCCAATTTCTTTTGATGAAAGAGGAAAGTTAAAAAAATCATCAGTTTCATCAAAAACACAACCTTTTACAAATAGGTCATCACATTTGTGCTTAGAATGCTTAATGCTAAAAATTTCATTTATTACCATAACATTTCCGTTACTGAGTGTGCATACATTATTAGGATGAGATGACGTAAATTTAAAACCTTGAATATTAATAAAAGAAAATACAACTTTGGATTCCGAAGATTCTATAACTTTTCCAAGAGAATACTTTGTATTCTTATAAAGTGGATATACCAAAGGGATATTGTTTTTCGAGTTTTCATAATGAAAAGTATGCAATTTTCTATGAATTTGTGCTATTGGATTTTTGGGAGATTTAACAATAGATTTTATATAGCCCAAACTGTTTTCAAAATCGAAAGCAGAAAATTGTGAAACGGAGCGCCAATGTTAGCAACGTCATCTGCGATATGGATTAGATTATGAAAATTCATTGTTTGCGAACTGGGTCCATAAAAATGTGACATTAGTTCGAAAAATCTTCTTAAAATTGCTTTACATAATCCGTTTTTAAAGAAGCTAATGTATAAGATGATAAAATCCTACACGATGAATATAACATTAAAAAATGCTTGTACTGATCAGAATTTAATGAATTTTTTAAAACTATAGCGCTACCATATAACAAAAAAAAAACGGAATTGAGTTGCTTTCCAGTTTTTATATCCAATAAGTCAAATGATTTCCTTTGAAATTCCGATGGTAGGTCATTTGATATATTCAAAAAATTTCGTTGCAAGACTACAAGGTTTTCCTCTGAATAAAGCAGTACGAGTTTTTTTAAAATAAGTTTTTGTAACAAATATTTGCTGACTCCGAGATGTAACATATGCATTTCATCAAGAACTACATTTTTAACCAAATCAAAATTAACAAGATCAAGTAGTGGGCTAACTTCTTTATTAAGATGATGACCAGGATTAGATTTGTCTCGAAACGACTGCACAGTTCTCTCTTCACTATTTATATCTTTAAAAACTCGAGTATTATTAATAGTTTCTCCCTTCACAACGCACCTTTCACAAGAATAAAATCCTGTATGGCCTTTGGAACATTTAATAAACGCTCGAGCCGGCATGTCACAGCAAAACGCAACTATTTTAAACTTAAAATGTTTTCCATTTAATTCAATACCTTCAAAAATAAAAAAGAATTGCTTTTATAAATAAATATTAAAACAAATTATTTATACCTTCATTTTGGAAAATGTTTGCTTCCAAAACAAAATCTTTCAGAAATTCTCTCGCAGAATATGGCTTTGAATTTCCAAAAAATAACGCAATTAGAAAAGGCTTGGTCATGTAAAGGTTGGAAAATACTTTCCCCATGATGGACCAGAACCCTCTTTTGGATTTATTAAAAACATCCATTCATCTACGTGTATTAATAATTTAATTCATTTTCTCCATAAAAATTTGGATGTATAATAAATTCAAATTTTCTTTAATACCAAAATATTTAAATTGGCCTAGTGTATCGTCCAAACTTTTCATTATGTTAGTTTCACTTCTAACAGTTGAGGTTCCTAAAAGTGTTTTGGACGATTTTGGAAGGGAAATATAACCTTCAGATCTAAATATCATTAATACCTCATCTATAGATTTTTGAGTGAGTACATGAACATTTCTTAAAACCCAATTTTTAATCTTTAAATCTATGGTGCCATTTATTAAATCACTGTGATCTATTTCTTCTGCTTGTGAAAGTAAATCAGCTGAATTTGTTTCATCAGTTGTGTTTAATTCGCTTGAACAATCCTCATCTTCGCTAAAATCGATTGTCGGAATATAATCTAACTCCTCTACATCTTCAGCTTTGTACAATGGAACAAATATTTGGTTTTCGTCAGCTTCTACAACAATATTAATGGCGATATTACCCATATCATCACATGCGTCATTACCTTAAATAATTAAAATTAATAAAACGAAATAACTCTTTATAATTTTACTTACCTATTTCAGAATTTTCTTCGTTGTTTAGAAATCTATGTTTTTTTAAACGTTCATAAGACATTTTGGTGTTTTAAATTTTTTTGTTATAGTTGAAGCCAACAGTCGGTATTGTGCTAAACATTCACATGAGCGATATGCTGCTAATTTGGCAGTTTTCAAATTAAACTAGCGATTTCAAGTAACTTCTGGTGGAAAAAATTAAATCACATATCTTGGTTGCGCAATAACAATCAAAACCTTTTTGGTTTTTCCCAATATATTGTACAACCACCAATATGGCATACACAAATCAGACTATATACTAACCAATTTTGATAAACTATTAATTAAATAGAAAATTTTGAGTGGTTTAAAATTTAGCTATTTTTTATTAACCAATGTATTAAAAACAAAAAGTTAACATCAGTGCGTAGGCAACATTGTTGTATTTGACCATTTTACATACTGTGCTGCCATACTACAAACAATTCCTAATTTTTTCGGAATGGAATTTTAGAGTTAACTATCATTAAAAAATATTAATTATTGATCTTAAACGCAAAAGCGTAAATTGTTTTAAACATAATTTTCAGAAAAAGTCCAGTGTGAGATTGTCAAATATACTCAAGTTTTCTATATTTTTCTTTTTATACTTCAGTTTTTATATATTTTGTTCATGCAAACATAAAATGATACATATTTAAATCTTCATATTCATATATAAACCATATTAACGCAATAACTTGTTTGTAAGCATATATACAATATTTTTATTGATATTTCTCTCAAAAATATGTATTTTTTTACATTTATATAAATTTTGTTATTTTTTTTTTTTTTTGTTTTTTAATAATTTGTTTTCAAATAATTTTTTTTTAAATAATTCTGTTTTCCAAATACACATTGTAGAACGCAATCTTTTTATTAGCTTTTTACTGAAAAAAATGTAACAATCGTTATTTGTATGTTGATATTTTGGGAGTTTTGCAATCCATATAAAAAATTAGAATTTGTAATCTGGCAACACTGTAAGTATTATAAAATAATTGAAAAAATACAGCCCTGCTGTACAAACGTCGTTAGTGATGGTTACTATGGAATACTCAATTCAACTTGGTACTCGATAATACTTAAAAAAAGCTTTGTTTTTAAGGTAGCAATACACTACGCATTATTGTGCAACTTTTGCAAAAATATTGCAGTGCAAAATATTGCCAGTGAGTATATCATATTTGAAGGTTGTACAATAAATTGGAAGAAATCACAATAAATTGTGCATAATATTGTCAATATTATTGTAGTTTTGACCCACACAGTGGAATAAAATGTACAATAGCAAAATACAATTTTCATCTAAGTGATGTCATACTCTGCAAATTTCATAACTTTTTTTATAGATATGAAACTGGATTTTTCAAAAAATGCTTTTAAAAACTGGGTTTAACCCAGTTCTTTTTTTCCAAATCGTTTTTTAACCCAGTTATAATACAAATGCTCACCAAAATCCAATTTAAACCAGATATCGAGTATAATTTAATGGTATCTGTATCAAGTATTCGGTAATCAGACTATTAATTATTTACAACACTAGTTTTCATATAAACAGTTATAACAGTAAATGAAAAAAATATTTCAATTGGAAAATTTTAAGCGTCGGTATCAGTGCTGGTAAAAATAAAATTTTAATACAATACAACAATTGAATTAATTTTAATTAAAATTTAAAATGGGCAAACGACAGAAAAGTATTGAAAAACCCGCCGATAATGCTGAAATAGGTGAGTAATTACATGTTTATTTAAAAAGAAAATATTAATTTTGATTTTTCTGCAGAAAAAATTCATGAAATAATGAATTCCATTCCAAGTTTTCAAGAACCCACTACTTCTTCTGCTGAAGCTGAGAAGATGCGGAAGCTTTCAACAGCTCCAATAGTAAAACGTAGAAGTAAGTATAATGATCATACCAAATATTTGTAGCTTTTGTTATGTGTTATGTGTTTTAATTTCCGTGTGCCCGCTAAAGTACACTTTAGTTAAAAAGTGCACTAATGAGGCCAACAGAATTTTCTATGGTATTTTTACCATAATCAAAAAGCTTTAGTGCAACTCTATTGCTTTGTACAAAAATTAATTAATATCATGCAAAAAATTTTCTCAGTGTAGGCACAGAAACTAAATAAATCAGTGTAGGTTTAAAAATTAAATAAAAACTTCTTACTATTTCATTTCAGTTGCAGTTGATGACATACAAAAAATTCAAAGTGACATTGATCATTCGAACGTTGCAGGTTTTCAAAAGGACGGTGTCAAAGACCAAAATAATTGCATTTTAATCGAAGTCAGTGGTAAGTGAATATAATTGAATTTATAAAGTATAAAAGTTTTAAAAAGTTAACTTTTTCAGAGTTAGAAAATGTTAAACGTGATCTTAAGGATGAGATAAGATCACTTAGAAGAAGCATTCAATACGACATGAAGAAAATGAACAACAAAATCGATAAAGTTGAATTTTATATGTCAAATACTAAAAACGTGCGTCCTTTATCTGATATACAGAAAAACCTAGGTTTGCAGTCTCCCAATAACAGATTTGGCAGCATTCCATAGCTTTGATAATAAAATCAAAACTGATGAGGAATTTGCTGAAATATTTGTAAGTATTGATTATTAAAACTTAGTATAGTATTCAACTTTTCCAATTCAACTTTTCCAATTCAACTTTTCTAATTCAAATTTTATTCTTCAGCGTGAATTTTTAAATTTTAATCGAGAGCCAAATCATTGCATGAGGCAATTGGTGGAGTGCTGTCCTGCTGTAATGTCGCAAGACTTACAGATAAAGTTTAGCGCCTGCGGAAAGCCAAATAAAGGTTTGGCTAAACTAAATTTAAGCGGCACTTTTGTGTATGGTGAATTAAAAGGTAATATTTATTTAATACTTTTTTTTAATCAAATTATTTACACTATTTTTCTTGTTCTCAGATACTCTTTTAAAACAATTTGAGAAGGAATCTGAATCGACAATATTATCTAAACTGAGTCGTTGGCTGGCAAATGCCAAAGAATAGACTGGAGGAAGACATTCCCGTTAATTTGATTTAATAGCATTAAGGTACTACAATTTTTATTTATATTTGGACAATATGATAATTCAGACCTCATATCTACAATAAAAGTATCTTAAGTTTTTTCATAAAAACGTATTTCAAATACAAATTTAACGAAAAATGTTATTTTCAGACCCAATATTATCAATTTAAACTATAAAAATACAAATTTCAGCTATTTTTTTCTTTATTTTGCAAAAAAAACTGTTCACTACCATTCATATTTTTAAATTTTAACAAAATTTTTCAAATATTAAAGCAAAACCTTCAAATTTAATCAATTTGAATTAGAAATCATTTAATATTACTAAATAATGCCTAAAATATGAATTCAATTTTTTATTTTTTCTATTTTATTTCATTATTAAATTATTTAATTTTAATTTAACTATTTTATTACACAATGTAATTTATTATTAAATAAATCAAAATACAAAAATAAAAATATTGCGTTTCAATAATAAGTTAACGCAATCTTTTTAATGATATAAAAAAAAATATTTTTTTTCCCTATTGTTGTAGAACTTTTCAAATTGTTTCGCCAACGCTTTGCCAACCTTCCGAAATACAAACGGCCAACTGAAGATTGACGTTTATCATTTCAGTGTTGGCAGAGCACTTAATTTAACAAATGTTGCCAACGCTTTGCCAACGTTTCAAACAACGAACGGCCAACTGAAGATTGACGTTATCATTTCAAGGTTGGCCCAACACCTAAACTTTTGGAAAAGCGGGCGTCCTGCCAACGCTTGTACGACCTTATACAGTACTTTGCCAACGCTTTGCCGTTTGTATTTTTCTACCTGGGTA
>JAEKOY010000361.1:0-25511 GCA_021234595.1 Delia radicum
AAGGAAGACAACAACAACAGCAGCAAAAGAACTTTCAAGGCAATTTTTATTTGATTTAAAGCAAGTTTGGTGTATGTACATGGGTATACACTAAGCCTTATAAAAACAAAAAAAGAAACAAAATTTTAAACAAGCCGTAAAAATAAATAACAGAAAGTCGTCGAGCTGTTAGTCAACACCACCTCTGACCAGACCCATCGTGGGAGCAGCGGATATAGCACTACCAATCTTGGGGTGCCAAGGTTTGTTGAGGTTACGTACTTAAGACAGGGATACTAGGACGACATATTACGAACTGGACGGCTTCTGGAGGGAAGAAAAATAAAGAAAATTATAATTAATTATTAAATTTTTATAAGGGTAAACATTTAGATGAATCCACTTAGCTGTTGTTAAAACGAAGTCCCTTTTTACGTATTATAAATAAAGGGTGCGCGGAACTATAGGGGTGAGCTCAGGCCTGTAGGGATCCAAGTAACTTTAGGGATATATTGCCCACGTACGGTGGATTAGGTAGATGGTGACCCTGTAATTAGCAGAAAAAATTTAATTAGTTATCGTGAAATTTATAATTTCTCTTTAATGAGAAATTCCTGAAGGAAGGTTATAAGACTTACGTGATTCACCCACATTTGTACTGAAAACTGACGGACCAACCTTAACAACCTGCAAATACATAGCGATTAGCTGCACCAGCCTGCATTGGCATTTTATTTATTGGCGAAGCCACTGAAAACCCGCTTACCCGAAAAGCGTTTATAAAAATCTAAATATTTAGAAATTTCCTTGATATTTCTAAAAAAAACAAAATCTGTAATAAGAAAAAAAATGAATTTTTAAAGTAATGTTGTTTGGTAAACCGGAATATATATTTGTCGCATTTGTTAATTTTCTTTCATATTAAATTTAATTATTTTTAAAGGAAATTTAACTTTTACACTTTGCCTTTTTAATATTGAAATTGGTATTTATAATTTTTTTTGTATTTCAAAGCTAAATTTGTTTTTTTAAATAAAACCCAACATTTTTATAATGTATAAATGAAAATTTTTAAAGTTTTATCATTTATGAAAATGAAGTGCTAAGCAAAAAAGCAGTGGTAGTAGGGAAGGGTAAGTAGCCTGCGGAGTGATTATGTCTGGGACATCCAAGGAACGGCCAAGGATGTCAAGGTGAAATCCGTATGGATTTCAAGTGGGAGGGAAACCAGCTTGGCCTAACATCTGCCAAGCCAACTAAAATATTTTTGAGTGTGCAAAAGGAAGAGTGTTGTGACTTTTAAGTGCAGTTTTTTTTGTTTGCTTCCGGTCCATTACCCTTTAATTGGTTTATTTTTAGACTGGCATGATTTTTTTATTTTTTTGTAGCTGTCAGGTAACGCCAGAGGTTTGCAAGAACCACCCCCAAACCGGCGAGCTCTAGCCGAGCTAAAACGCGGGCATGCCAGCACCGCAAACGATCTGGCCACACAAACCATAGCATTTTAACCCCCAGCTGACACTACAGAATGGCGCCCATAACGTGGAGCACGAAGCAAGCTTCAGATTTCAGTAAATTTTTTTATTTTTTTCAAATTTTAGTTCTTTTACAGATTTAGTGTTTTTTTTTTTTTCTTACAAATGTAAGTCCCGCTAGGGGATCAGAGAGTCCTTAGCGCGTTGCGACATTTAGGGGAAAAAGACAACACTTTTTCCTTTCAAGATCATTTTCCCTGTGTTTTTCTTTGTCACGGACGGAGTCTTAGTCGTACACGTAATTACGGGTAAATGCTTTCGTTCGTGCAAAGGAAGACAGGAAAATGTTTCGTTTATTAGTTTCAGTTGATTTTTTTTATTTTTATAAATCTTTGGATTTACGACATTCCCGGTCACGTAAGTCCCGGTTTTGGTGTTAGTAGCCTGAATCGCGTTGCTACATGATTGGGTTTGTAATGGTCTAAATTTTTACTATTTTTTTTCTCTACTTTTTTATATTGACTTGAGACATAAAGAATTTGTAGTTATCAACTAATAATTAATTTTTATCTGCTGCAAGTCATATTAAAAGGTGAGATCAATTCTCATTTTTTATTTTTTTTTTTTACCAAAATAGCCAAAGATAGTTGCTAAAGTTTTAATTAAGTATAATTACTTACAATTTTAATATTTGAGATTTTTCTCGATTTTTAAACAGACTTCATAATAGAGTAGTCGCGAGTCCATGGATTTTACTGGCAACATGCCAGACTCCTTAGTTGCAGCGCTATTTATTTTGTTCGTTTTCAAATACAACTATTTTCATATTTCATCTTTTAGATTTTTTGAACAGTATACACACGAACTTCTGAGAAAACAGATTGAAATTTTATAATTATATATGTACACTCAAAATATTTTAAAATACTACCTTTACTCCGCAGGCTCTTATTTTTCCCGAACTGCTACCACGTATGGAATATTATATATTCCGTTTTCTAATTATATATTTTGGTTTTTCCAAAACCGAACAAAATTATATACATTTGGTTGGCGTTTACACAGATCCGAATTTTATATATATTTATGAAGGCTTTTGTTTTATTTAAAATTTTTTCTTATTATTTTATAATTTTTATGATTATAATTCGTTTTTTTGCCATAGAGCGGAATTGTGTTCACTTTCCTCTAGGGCGAAAATAGTTTTTTGGTTATTGCGTTTTTTTTTACCTGGAATTGGGTGGAAATACATTTTTATTAGTTGTATATCGTAATTATTTTTTTAATATCTACCTTTTTGAGGGACAGACGTTTGTTTTTTAAATTGGTTTTTTCGATTTGTTTTTTTGGATTTACTTGGTAAAGTTGAAACTTGTAGGCCGTCAATATGGATCCGCCAGCAGTTACAACTTGTAGCACGAATACCATCGCTACAGAAAGTCTGCCAGTGACTTCGACTGCAACTTCAGCGGCTAACACGGTGACAACGCAGTCGTCAAGCTTGGAAAATTCACTCCTTGATTGTTCCTCTGACGATCCTAACAATACTGTCGTTTCGCCACATTACCAAAGCAATACGGCGCAAAATATTCGTCGCGAATTTCGTGAGGCGCAAGCTGGGGTTCAATTGGCACCGGTGCTACAAACATTTTGCAGATGGTAAACGCAACAATTGGGCTGTCTCAGGCACAGTTAATGCGAGACGTTGACGAGAAGATTCAGCTAGCCATTAATGAAATTAAACAAGCTTTAAATATTCAACCTGCTGAGCATACACCTTTGATAAGTCCGGCATTAGGGGATAACCTAAATAACTCCCAAAACAGTGCAACAAATCGACAAAATTTCAAACAATAACCAAATGCCTGCACCAACGCAGTCGCATGATTTTACACAGCCTATTTATTCACAAGCTCATTTGTCATCTCAAGTTCATACAAATATGCAACCTTTTAATATTGGTCAACCACCAGCTGTGCAAATTGTCAACGGGGGGTTACAAGCAACTTCCAACATTGACTCCGGCATCACGCTTTATAGCTCCAGCTGCAGCAGCACAATCTGTGAATTTAAGCGCAGATCAACATTTGCAACAGCCATTGATACAATTTGAGCAACAACCCTTGCAGCAACAATATCCGCATACCTTACAACAACAATACCAACAGCCTTACGAGCAAAGTTTATTTCCACAAAATTCTACAATCGGTACAACAACAGCCTAACCAACCGTATAATAATCAAGATCGTATGTATCAGCAACTTCAAGTTCAGGTCACAACTGCCACAGCAACAAAATGGTTATAATCAACAACAACAACCGCCGATTATTTCACAACCAGAAAGTTCTCGTCAGCGACAAGAGGTGTATACAGCACCCGGTTTTCACCCACAACAAATTCAAAATTTTTCTAGGCCAATGCCTAGACAAGTTTTGAACCGTTGAGCCGAAAATTAGAAAAATGGAATCTTCGATTTGATGGAACCAACAGAACTATGAACGTCCAAAGAATTTATTTTTCGAGTTGGGGTGCTAAAACAGGACTACAGTTGTACTGACGAAGAAGTACTTCGTGATTTTCATATTTTATTAGAGGTACCAGCACGTGATTGGTACTGGGATCACCGAAAACTGGTACGTGTTCAAACCTGGAGTGATTTGGAAAAAGCGCTCCTAACAAAATATCGAAGATTTGAAAAAGAGTACCAGGTGCAAATGCAAATTTTAAACCGCCGTCAACTGCCGCAGGAGTCGTTGAAGAATTTTTACAACGCCGTCATGAAGTTGCGAAACCAACAAGATTCTCCATATGAAGAGGGGCAACTCGTAGAAATTATGAGAGGCAACTTGAAACCGTCGTTGGCCCAGATTATGTTTTCTGTGCAGGTGCGGACTTTATTAGATTTTTGCCGTGAAGTGAAGCGTGCTGAAAATTGCTGGCAAATCAGCGACAGTTGTACCAGCAGCGCCCCAAACACAAGTCATCGAGTGAGTGAACTGGCGTAATGAAGAAGTAGAAGAAGCACCACTGTAGATTTTGAGGTTAATGGTATTCGGTCTACAAGTCATTATACTTGCTGGAACTGCAAGGTAGTTGGCCATAGTTTCATCGATTGTCCTGAACCTTTGACTAGGCAATTTTGTTTCAGGTGTGGTAGGGATGGTGTGGTTGCACCAAAATGCCCTAAATGTCAGGGAAACAGGTTGCGGAGCCCGTCTCGAACTGGGGGAGATGAGGTCGACCGAAGTTTAGACCCAGTTACAAGTCAACAAATGGGAACTAGAAGTAAAAGCATTTCAATTTAAAAAATACAAATAGAATGATTTCAAATTTAGATTTAGAACCAAAGCTCAAAGAGCTTAAACCACTTCATTTACGAATTAAAGAATATAACGAGGCAAAATTAAGAATTTTCGGTAAAGTGTCGAGAAAAATTGAAAAGGCCAGGGAACGGTACCGGTTGAGGAAAAAAATTAGGCATTCAATAGCTGAGACGGTTTTGTTTGAAGGGTCCGATAATCGGTTATACACGCGAGTAAATATTAACGGGGTTGAAATTGAGGGTCTACTAGACAGTGGTGCCGACGTGACCATACTGGGCAAAAACTGTCTAGATTTTGTGAAAAAGGCCAGTCTAAACGTGTTTAATTTTTATTCGAGCATTAGTACCGCAGATGATACCGTGCATCACCTGATCGGTCGCGTTCGCGCTGATATTACGTTTAATAGAGCGACGCATAATATCACGTTCTATCTAGTGCCTACTCTGAAACGCGAGTTGTATTTGGGTTACGATTTCATGAAGCTTTTTAAATTAATTGCCTCCGTAGAAAGTGTAACCACTAATAGTATTAGTCTTTGTGAGGAGACAGATAAAGCCGACGATATCAAAACTCACACTCTTTCATCACAACAAAAACACCAGTTAGACCAGGTGGTTTCAAAATTTCCGTGCTACACTAAGTTAGGTCTAGGTAAAACCGGTTTAGAAATGCACACAATTGATACTCGTGACGCAACTCCGGTGAAAGATCGTCATTATCCCGTCTCACCAGCTGTACAAAAGTTAATGTTCGCAGAGCTTGATAGGATGCTTGACCTAGGTGTTATTGAGCTTAGCGAAAGTCCTTGGAGTCACCCGGTGACTTTAGTCCGAAAGGGCGAAAAAAATCGACTGTGTCTAGACGCTCGAAAGCTCAATGCGCTGACGGTCAAGGACGCCTACCCTCTGCCGCACATTGAAGGTTTGCTCAGTCGGTTAGGGGATACATTTTTCATTTCTAGTGTTGATCTAAAAGATGCATTCTGGCAGATACCATTGGATCAGTCTAGTCGGGAGAAAACTGCATTCACGGTGCCAGGAAGACCTCTTTACCAGTATACGGTCATGCCTTTTGGGCTGTGCAATGCTGCTCAAAGGTTATGCCGGTTAATGGATAAAGTGGTTCCCGCAGCACTTCGTGATCGAGTTTTTGTCTATCTAGACGATCTTTTGATAGTCTCGCCAGATTTTAGCACGCATTTGCAGTTGTTAGATCGAGTGTCTGATTGTTTGACGAAAGCGGGTTTAACCATTAACGTAGCTAAATCCAAATTTTGTTTTAAAGAGTTACGATATCTCGGCTATATAGTTGGCGGGGGCAAATTAAAAGCTGACCCGGCTAAAGTGGAAACGATCACTCGTTTTTCATATCCGAAAAACCGCTAAACAAGTTCGGAGTTTCATGGGGGCAACTGGCTGGTATAGAAGGTTTATACCCGATTATGCCACCATTGCAGCACCGATTTTTTGAAACTCTGAAGAAGGCCAAAACGTTTATGTTTTCGGATGAAGCTAAAGCCGCTTTTGATCGTCTCAAAAACGCTCTCGTTACTAGTCCAGTTCTTAATCATCCTGACTTCTCCAGACATTTTTATGTTCAGTGTGACGCGTCCGATATTGGCATTGGGGCAGTGCTTTTTCAGAAAGATGATTCGGATGGCGAACACCCAATAGCCTATTTTTCGCACAAATTAACATCGGCGCAGAAAAATTACTCTGTCACTGAACGAGAATGTCTGGCGGTGGTCATGGCGATTAAGAAGTTTAGGCCCTATATAGAACTAATGCCGTTTTCCGTAATAACAGACCACAGCAGTCTAAAGTGGCTGATGTCTCATAAAGACCTCAGCGGTCGTTTGGCCAGATGGAGTCTCCATTTACAGGCTTATAATTTTACCATTGAACATAGGCAGGGTAAACAGAATGTTGTTCCCGATACCCTATCGCGCTACGAAATGGAAGAAATCACCGCGGACGTTTGCAAATTAATTGATTTAAATTCAGAGGCTTTTAAGTCGGAAAATTATAAAGAACTTATTGCCACGATTGAAGGAAACTCCGAGCAGTTACCTGATCTCAAGGTTGTCGACGGTTTTGTATACAAAAGGGTGATTCCGTACGATGGAATAACCGTAAACGAAGATTTTTCGTGGAAACTCTGGGTACCGCTCGATTTGACTCAAAGTATCATAGAGGCAGCTCATAACCCGCCTCAGGTTTCGCACGGTGGTTTTTCAAAAACGTTACGCAGAATACGCGAGTATTTTTATTGGCCAAACCAAAATTCACAAATTCGAAATTTTATAAAAAACTGTCAAGTCTGTAAAGAGACAAAACCCGCAAATAGTACACTACGCCCGCCTATGGGAGCTGAAACGCAAGTTGAACGTCCGTTTCAGCGTATTTTTATAGATTTTTTGGGTCCGTACCCTCGATCAAAAACCGGAAATTGTTTTATTTTTATTGTTTTGGACAATTTAACAAAATTTGTTTTGTTAAAGGCAATGCCAAAAGCTAACAGTAAAAACGTTGTTAAATTTTTAATTTCTGAAGTCTGTCATAAGTTTGGCACACCCGAATCAATTGTGTCCGATAATGGTAAACAATTTATCAGTAAGGAATTGAGGATTTTGTTAAAAGTTTCGGGATGAAACACGTCAGGACCGCTACGCACTCGCCACAGGCAAATGCGTCAGAACGGGTCAATCAGTCTATTTTGTCAGCATTACGATCTTATCTACAAGATGATCATACTGAATGGGACAAGTATTTGTCTGAAATTGAATTTCGTTAAGGTCGTCAGTTCACAGTTCGATCGGTGTTACGCCTTATTTCGCGTTGTTCGGTATGAATATGGTCGGTCATGCTAACTTTTATAAAATTGCTCGAAAACTCAGTAATTTAGAAGATTCGGAACTTAACATTATACCAAAGTCGGTAAAAATGGATCTGGTACGGCAAAAGATCCGTGAAAATCTACACAAAGCGTACGTGCGAAACGAAAAGACTTATAATACTCGGTGCCGAAAAGTGAAATTTGTTCCGGGTCAAGAAGTCTATCGCCGAAATTTTCAGCAAAGCGATTTTAAAAACGCCTTTAAACGCAAAACTGGCTAGGAAATTTTTAAAATGCCGTATAGTCCGACCGATCGGCAACAGCCTTTACGAGGTGGAAGATTTGCAGGGCAAATCGTTAGGTATTTTTCATGGAAAAGACCTAAAACAATAGGCTATAACGTTAAACCCGATTTTATTTTTTTTTTCCTGTTGATTTAATTTTTTTTTTTTTGGAAATTAAAATAAACGTCGCGTCAACATTTTTTTTTTTATCCAACCCGAAATTTTATATTTTCATTTTTAAATCAAAAAGTTAGTTAATAAATATAGTAATTTTTTTTTTTGGTAATTTAATTAAATACAATAATCTACGCGTTAATCGTAAATAATCTAAATTCATTTAATTTTTGTTTTTATTAATTTTCCACTTAAGTTTTTTATATCGAGACCAAGAAAGGAATTCGCTTCCTTTTCTCCTAATCCTACCAGCCAGTGAATTCATAAGTCTTAGGTAATGAGTAATTCAGTGTTTTGTTCAACTAATAAGCCAACGTTTCTAAGCAAGTTACATTTTGTAACTGTCACTGTAACATGTGCAACTCCGTACAAATCGCCGTTGCCGACAACTAACATCCTGGGGAACTATGCCATTAAGGACTGGGAGTCGTTAGTCACTGCTACAGTAACGTATTTCTGAGCCCGTAATTACAGCGAGTTGAAACAAAAGTAAAAAATTAAACAACCAATGTCTTCTGCAAAAGCATATTTTTGGCTCATTACGTCGACATGAATTTCGCTGACTGGTGTGTCAAGAGAATTAAGTTTTGAATTTCCGATCGGGGCCGAGATTTTTTTTGTAGAACACTAATAAAAAATTTTTTCTTAAATTTTGGTAATTGCAATGGAGGTAGCAATTGTCCATATTATTTTTTTTGGTCAATTTCTAAAATATGCCACTTAAATTCTAATATAAACTATTTTTTTTTGTTAAATACTCTACTTGTATTCATATCGTAGATTTAAAACTTACCAAAAGTTTCCTATTTGTTGATATTTCGTTGTTAGTCTTCCTTGAAGGTCATTGTTGATTTTGTATGGTGAACCTAGGGGAAATCGATAAAATTAGTTAAGTGTTTTTGAATTTTTAGAAGCTAAGTAGTATAATATAGATTCGGTTATTTATTATTTAAAAGATGAATTTAAATAATTTAAATTTCAAGTCTGAAATTTTTCATTTGGATTCAGGAGAATTTTGAAGTTTGTTTATAAAGTATTCGTAGTCTAAGTTTTCTTTTGAATTCATATTAGTAAATCTGTTGAGATTTTATAATAAATTTTCTCAGGGACAAATGAAGTTAAATACCCATTAATGTAGGGAGTAACTCGGGGAAGATTTGTTAAAAGTCTTAATATAATTAAGCTTTTTAATTAGGTTTAGGATTTTAATTAATTATTTTTGGTAATTCCTACAATGGTATTTTATTGTCGTGCAACTTAGTTTTTTTATATATAAATACATTTGGGTAAAGTTGGTCTAACTTTATATAATGGTGTCTAATGGTACCAAATAAAATTTAACTGAATCTAATCAGATCAGTACAAAACTCGGGTAGATTTGTATTCATTGTTATGAGATTTATCGAATTAAAATCTAATAAAATGTTATAGGACCATTTCTCAAATCAAAAGCTCAAAAAGGAAATTTTAATATGAAACAATTAAATTTAAAAACTTTTTATTTACCATCGTTCCTACAAATTGAATTTTCAAATATAATCTATGGTTTTAAATGCTACAAATACACAAATTTGTAAAACAATATTTGCATTTTTTTTTTTTTTTTTTGCAATATATTTATTTTTTTTTTACAATAATGCTAAATTAAATAGAAAAACAACTTCTACAAAAAAAAAAAATGCAAATTAAACAGTTCTTTGAATAAGTTTCAAAAAAATTTCCACAATAGTTTCTGTATTTATAGTCTTAAAACTAAAACAGAAGATGGAAAATGAAAAAAAAACGTTTTAAAAAAGTTTTTGATGAAAAAATATATATTTCTGAAAATAATTTTTTTGGTATCTTTCTACAGATGTTTTCGATTTTCAATTAGAGGGATATTTTGAATTTGAAATTGTTTTTTTTTTAAATTGAATATTTTCTATTAGGTTATAAAAACATGTTAAATTAATTTGATATTTATTTTTGTTACAAACAAAGCAATAGAACGTTTTCTACTGCCTGCCTTAAATACATATTTTGTGTACATAGAACACAAAAATAAATGCATTAACTTCCGAGCCCTAATTATTGAATAGATTGTAATTTTTTTTTTTCACTCGGGCAATTATGATGATTTTTGTTTTTTTAAGTCCACGTTTTGTTAGGTACTTACCTGTTTCCGACCGATAGTTGGGTTGATGAAAAGCCGGCAGTGTTGAGTTTGAATAGCTGGTGGTCAGTATTTGGAGCCTTCCACATCATATCCCTGCAGAAAAACACCTTGCGGGAAGTTGGATGAAAATTGCTCCAGACAACATTTTACAGCACTGAAGTTGTTTGGCTGTATGTTGTAAAAAGGCGGTGCATTTACGGGTGCTTTGTATATATTATGCCTGGATGGCTTCGGGAAGATCTGAAAAGTAGGATTATTTGGATTAAATTGCATCAATTAATTATTCCAATACTTACCTTTGCTTGCACTTTCTATATTTTTGTTGCTGTTAGCGGCAGCGGAAATGGCTTAGCTCGCCATTGCTATTCAGCCATATGCGGTTCATTCAGAACATCACATGGCCTAAAACCAATTAGATGGTGTATGCTGGAAAGAGAAAGTTTTTTTTTAGTTACCATACTTACCATTGTTCCGTAGGGTGTTTTCCTTTTTTCAGCGGTATCTTTCCATTAGACGTGAAGGAAGCTTCATGGCATTGAGGACCTTAAATTTTTTTTTTAATTTTATTTCATTAATAAATTTTATTTCATTAATAAAATTTTACACATTTTTTTACTTACCCGTATTTCTTTTCATTCATGCAATAAACATATGTTTCTCAGTTTAGCGCTACCAGATTGTCAAAATTTAGTATAAGTTCGAAAAGGGCGTGTTTACACTCGGTTATCAGTTAGAGCTGCCAGACTGTTTTTCTTTTGCGGGATTAACCCTAAGCAGTCCGGAAGGGACCGAAACGACCCGGATTATGAACTAGGCAGGACACAGTTTCCCTCCCATCCTGGACCCGTTGAAAGATCTCAGGATGGTTGGGTTTGTCATGTGTAGGTACAAGAGGGTGAGGTGTTGAGGTCTTGTAATAGATTATGACAAAAAAAACCACAATATAAACAACCGTGGGTAGTTTAGATAAATGAATGTTTTTGACAATCACAATGTCATTGAAAAAGAAAGGGAAAAAACTTAGGAAAATGGCCGGAGAATAAACTTCCTTTTGGATTTGATTTTGCTGAAGGTCGGTCAAGTGGCTCCTAAGGAAGAAAAATTAAACAAAGGAAGACAACAACAACAGCAGCAAAAGAACTTTCAAGGCGATTTTTATTTGATTTAAAGCAAGTTTGGTGTTTGTACATGGGTATACACTAAGCCTTATAAAAACAAAAAAAGAAACAAAATTTTAAACAAGCCGTAAAAATAAATAACAGGAAGTCGTCGAGCTGTTAGTCAACACCACCTCTGACCAGACCCATCGTGGGAGCAGCGGATATAGCACTACCAATCTTGGGGTGCCAAGGTTTGTTGAGGTTACGTACTTAAGACAGGGATACTAGGACGACATATTACGAACTGGACGGCTTCTGGAGGGAAGAAAAATAAAGGAAATTATAGTTAATTATTAAATTTTTATAAGGGTAAACATTTAGATGAATCCACTTAGCTGTTGTTAAAACGAAGTCCCTTTTTACGTTATTATAAATAAAGGGTGCGCGGAACTATAGGGGTGAGCTCAGGCCTGTAGGGGTCCAAGTAACTTTAGGGATATATTGCCCACGTACGGTGGATTAGGTAGATGGTGACCCTGTAATTAGCAGAAAAAATTTAATTAGTTACTGTGAAATTTATAATTTCTCTTTAATGAGAAATTCCTGAAGGAAGGTTATAAGACTTACGTGATTCACCCACATTTGTACTGAAAACTGACGGACCAACCTTAACAACCTGCAAATACATAACGATTAGCTGCACCAGCCTGCATTGGCATTTTATTTATTGGCGAAGCCACTGAAAACCCGCTTACCCGAAAAGCGTTTATAAGAAAGTCTAAATATTTAGAAATTTCCTTGATATTTCTAAAACAAAACAAAAAATCTGTAATAAGAAAAAAAATGAATTTTTAAAGTAATGTTGTTTGGTAAACCGGAATATATATTTGTCGCATTTGTTAATTTTCTTTCATATTAAATTGAATTATTTTTAAAGGAAATTTAACGTTTTACACTTTGCCTTTTTAATATTGAAATTGGTATTTATAATTTTTTTTGTATTTCAAAGCTAAATTTGTTTTTTTAAATAAAACCCAACATTTTTATAATGTATAAATGAAAATTTTTAAAGTTTTATCATTTATCAAATGAAGTGCTAAGCAAAAAAGGCAGTGGTAGTAGGGAAGGGTAAGTAGCCTGCGGAGTGATTGTGTCTGGGACATCCAAGGAACGGCCAAGGATGTCGAGGTGAAATTCGTATGGATTTCAAGTGGGAGGGAAACCAGCTTGGCCTAACATCTGCCAAGCCAACTAAAAATATGTTTGAGTGTGCAAAGGAAGAGTGTGGTGACGTTTAAGTGCAGTTTTTTTGTTTGCTTCCGGTCCATTACCCTTTAATTTGTTTATTTTTAGACTGGCATGATTTTTTTATTTTTTTGTAGCTGTCAGGTAACGCCAGAGGTTTGCAAGAACCACCCCCAAAACCGGCGAGCTCTAGCCGAGCTAAACGCGGGCATGCCAGCACCGCAAACGATCTGGCCACACAAACCATAGCATTTTAACCCCCAGCTGACACTACAATTTATCATAAATTTTTATGAAACTCTTCATCATATTTATGAAGTTTGATGAATAATTGACAACCAATGATTTATGAATATGATCAATATGATGAAACTTGTTTCCCTGAGTGTACCCACAACTTGTCTCTTCCTGCTCTAAGTGAAATTTCTTCAAAGTTTAAATTCGATCAACGCTAATGTTGTGCCATTTTTTATTTTTTTTTACCAAGTGTATTGTTTATTTTTGTTATCAAATAATACGTTTCTGTTTTGATAAATTATTTTTTCTTTGTATATGAGGTATTCCACATAAATTGTCTCTCATTTTTGAAATATAATCTTAATTATTTATTTTTGTGCATCAGAACGTTTTGATCATTTTCCGAAGCCAATTGCGCCAAATCCAAAATAATAACTGTACTCACGATGGTGATTTACACACGATGTAAATATGCTCAATCTGTTTAACTGTCTGTGCATTTTTGCATCGTGTGCAAACGACAATCGTGAATAAGCACGAAAATAGTAATTATTTGAATATAATTTACATTAAACATAATTATCAGTGCTAGTCAAGAATTTGACCAGCACACAGCTAAAAGTGGCTTAGCCACTTTTTAAAGTTAGCACACTTTTTCGCGATATTAGCGATTTGAAATTGTATGCAGAAACATTTAAAATTTAATGCAATTTTTATAGCTTATGTCATAGCATTTAGATCAATTCATTGATTGAAAAACACATAGTAGCATTTTTTAATTAACATTCTAGAAGGTCGATTTGCAAATATTTTGAATTTGAGCAAATTAAACAGTTTTTCACTCTCCTGTAAACTCTTATATATGTATATAGCTCCGTCTAAATATAAGACGATATACATATAACAGTTGTTTGTGTAATAATCAGTAATAGTTGTTTTTAACTGCAATTACAGTTGTTTTTCTATAAAATAACTATTTGTAACAGCTGGTTGAAGCAGTTATTTTAGTATTTTAATAAACAACTACCAACTCAGTCATTTTGCAGCAAATAGTTAATTTTTGTGAGTTATTTACAAATAGAAGATTATGGGACAGGAACTTGTCTTTAAAATACCAGAGTTTAACCACAGATATTTTCATATAAATTTGACATTAATAACTATGGTTAAGCCCTAAATTTTGGTTAATTAGAAATAAGTTAGCAGGTCTTTGTAAAGTTTCTAAAAATTCTGGTATATTTAATATTTTTTTATTGTATATCCAAAACGATATTACGATATGCCTTTTGGAACTTTGAGTTTTAAGTAGAATTTGGGAAAGCAAATTTTTATTGTAATTTTTTTTATAAAATATTTGCCTTTCTACAACAAGAAACAATATAATATTATAAATTAAAGCATTAGATTCTGATAAGTTATCATTTATGTTGTATAATTGCATTTCAAAATGAAGAAAAAATGTTTATTTTTTAATTAAAAAGTATTTTTAAAATACAGAAGTAATAAATGTTAAAAAAAAACAATAGTTTTTATCAATTTTTACAATTGTTTTAAAATGTTTTTATTAAAAAATTGTCAGTTGTTCTTACAACATTGTTAGTTGTTTTTACACTTGTTAGTGGGGTTTCAACAGTTAAAAACAAATACGTTTTTAATTATTTTAACGGTAATTACTAGGGCTCGAAAGTTCATGTAAATACATACAAAGTTCACCAAACATCTTTGCAAATCAACAAATCTGCAACAAAACGACATCGATTTGATAATGCATATTTTTACATATTTGAGATAAATGCATATTTTGGCATTTTTTGTTACATTTATTGCTATAAATGCATATATTTGCATATTTTGCATTTATAAACAAGTATTTAAGATTTTTGTTTTTTTTTGATATTTTACTAAAATCAACTTTTTACAAAATTTATATATTTTATACATTTTTTCTCTTTAAATTTAAAAATATTTTTTTAAGAAATTTTGTTTTATCGGAAAGACAAAATAACAGCAAAATACAATTATTAACTTTTTTACGCTGACTAACGCTCGTTTTAAAATATTTACCCACTTTCCAAGACAAAAATGACTTTAATTGTGTTAATAATGTTAAGAACGAAGCAAAAAATAAATAATAAATGCATATTTTTAAATTATAATTGCATATTTTACGATTTTTAATACATATTTTATATACCTAAAACACAATTATGAATGCATAAACTTCCTAGCCATAGTAATTACCTTCGTCGCCTTTTTAACTAAATTTACAGTTGTCTTAACTGTCGTTTTCAGTAGATTCTACTGTTAAACTTTTTGAGTGCATTCTTCTATTGGTTCTATTAGTGATCTTAGTTTTACCAGATGGACATCAACAACACATATAGTGTATGTGGTGCAAACCGTATAGAACGACAAAAAAACAAACGGAATGAAAAAAATTTAATATACCCTCCTGTAGAGTGAAAATCATATTGTACAAAATACAACCAATAAGGCTATTCATACACTAGTCATGGAATGCCTCATATGTTGTTTAAGAACAACAAGGTCATTTAACTCAAGTTCAAAATATGTGTGAAGGAAATTTGAAATCAAAATATACTAAAAATTTCTAGAAATTTGGCTATTGTTTGCATTTAATGTTTAGTAAAATAATAACAACAATAATTGAAATTAGTCAGTTACTACAATAAATAAATATTCATCAAATAATCTACTTTTAATTGTAATGAATAAGTTTAACTTGAGTAAATTGTTATTTTAAATGAGCAGACAAAGTGATTACTTTGTGATTAGTTTAGTAACGTCATGATGCTTGTTAGGAAAATAACCTATCCACGTGTTCGATTACTAAGAAGGCGAGAATGAAGCAAATTGATGATTAATAGGTTTTTTATTAAAGCTCTGTATATTCTGAGACTCTAACTTTTCTAAAACTTCGGGTTCTGGTGAGATATTTAGCCAGATCGAAATACTAGCATCAACCTAGCTAATACTTTATTTGTATTGTAAATTGATTATATTATTATTTGTATACATTTGAATAAGGTCATTTAAGAGCAAGTTTTTTAAGTCAATAAACTTGCTTTGGAATGCTTTGTTATCATAATATTTTGTTTATATTAACGACAGAATTTCAAAAATGTTCTACACCTTGAGGCAAAATATTTTCTTTTTTTATTGTATGACGTTAAAGCATGTCATCATTTCGTCGTATGAATATTGATGAGACCTATAGACCATTTCTGGTAAAATTGAGTTAGGAATTGATTATATATGATTAATGTGTCCTCTTTCTAAATCTTTAATCCGTTTTTATAAACCTCGTATCAATTAGGAGATATCCAGCCCCATATGTGCTGCGTATCCCTATTTTTACAAATTTCTTAATATTGGTATGGTGTATTGACCACTTTTTGGCCAATGAGTCAAACTTTATATAGAAAAATAAAAACATTATTCGTCAATCTTGGTTTGACACATTTGAAATAAGCAACGCATATAAAACAAAAAACAATAAAAAAGTTTAAGCATTGGTTTGCACTTGCACTATGACAACCTAGTTTTATAATGGTTAAAAGAAAAAAAAACTTTTGACCTACTTGAAAGAAAAACAATAAAATTGTCATAAAAACGGCTTTTAGGCCATATAATAAAAAAATCTTTTTTTAAAAAATTGTTAATAACTCTGGATACTCTATACTAATAAATGCAGCTATAGATAGAGCAAACAAAAAAGAAAACCTATCTTGAAGAAATTTAATAATTTTGTTTGTAAACTTTCTTTATCGTTTTTCTCGCAAAAATGTTTTTGGTCGGTGCGGCTCTCCAATAATCAATCGACGATTTATCGTTAATGGCGCAAAATTATGTCGGTTTTAAGTTTAAAACAAATTAAAAATATTAAAAATACAGTTTTTGCTTGGATTTAATTAAAGTTACAGGAATTTATAGATCTCATTATATTTATCACATATCAAAATATTTATTACAATACCAAAAAATATAAAAATACACTCAAACGTTTTTTTTTTTTTTCCATATACTAGAACTTAAAAAAGAAAACCGCGAATATTTTGAAAAACACGCATTGGTCTGAAAAATCAAGCCGATGGTCTGAAAAATCAAGCACTGGCAGAGCATTGTTTGCCAAATGGTCCAACAAATAAAATGCTGGCAAAGCACTGAGTTACAACCCTCTGATAACATTAGTAAAAAGTGCTTTGCCAGTACTTGATATACAAAATTTACAACCGTAAAAATAATAAAAGCACTGTCATAGCCCTGGCTTATAGCGCTATGCCAACGTTCGTAAAAAGTGCTTTTGCTAGTACTTGATTTACAAATTTTACAACCGTAAAAATACTAGCACAGCCTTGGCTTAGAACGCTTTCCCAACGTTGGCAAAAAGTGTATTGCCAGTACTTGATGCACAAAATTTACAGTCGTTAACATAATAACTGTCACTGGTATAGCCCCTGTTCACAACGCTTTGCCAAAAGTGCTTTGATAGTGCTCGATTTATTTAAAATCATAAATAAATCACGTTTCATATCTAATATTCTTAATTTATTTAAAAATTTTAATATCATAATCAATTTGAGTTATAAATTTTCTAATTTCAATTATAAAATCAATTTTAATTTAAAGCTTTGAATTTAACTCATTTTTAATGAAAACCTCTTCTTTATAAATTTCAAATTTCTTTATGAAAAGTTACAAATTCACAGCCAGAATAGAAATGATATTTTTAATTGAATTTGTATATTTGTTTTTTTTTACATAATTTTATTATTTTAAATAATAAAAACTAAATGTTATAAAAAATTATAATTAGTACACTGTTTTTTTTTATTAATTTATTTATTACATTATTAGTTGTTTGGTTTTTCCAACGTTTTAAAATTATGATTTTGATACTGACGAAGCACTCATTGTCAGTGCTTTGCCATCTTTTAAAAAAGAAACGGCCAAGCCGTAAAAAGGCACTTTATTGGTTGTGTTACCAATGATTTGCCAACGTTTTAAAATTATGTTTTTGGTACTTGCGAAGTACTCATTGCCAGTGCTTTGCCAACGTTTTAAAAAAGAAACGGCCAAGCCCGGCCCGGTGTTATCATTTTGAGGTTGGCAAAGCACTTAAATCATCAAAATTTTCAACGCTCCGCCAAAGCTCATAACACCGTTGAAAGCACTGGGACAACGCTTTGCCGTTAGTATATTACATTACACCACGAAAAAATATAAAAATACACTCAAACATATTTCTGGTCATATATTAGAACTTAAAAATAAAAACTTGTTTATTTTCGAAAACATGCAGTTTCCAATGTTTATTTATTATATTTAATTGCATTTAGGGCTACACATTTGCAGGAAATCATATTAAATACTTTTAAAATCGCAAAATTAAAAATTTCATATAAGGATGCTTTTTTAGGTTATGAAATTGTTGTTTGCTCCATAAAATTTAAAGTCCTTAAAATTTGTTGATGACTATTCGATTTTAGTATTAAGCTTATTAAAATCATTTATATGACGTACGTTTCGGCGGAATTTATACAGCGCTTTAGTTGTCATAAAGTGAAATGTGTTTGGGCAAAAATTCCGTTGTACACACTAGAAATGAAAAAAATTAATTTTGTTTGCATCTAATCAATTTAGCACGACGTGAAGATTCACTCTAGATGCCTAACTAACAAGCCATGGTTTTTATTAAAAAAAATGCAAAAAACTACAAATAAACGGATGAGATGTATTCGTAAATGCCAATTGGGATTATGACAGTTTCGTTAACGGCCATATTTCCAACTTCCGGTCTAGGGATTATGACCGAAAACCATTCGGACATAATTCCAATTTTCATTCTGGGGATTATGACCGTTGGGGTTAAGTGTTGTTTTCAACTTCAATTACAGTTGATTTTCTATGAAAAATGAAAAAATTCATTAACTCAGCCCCTGTTTTTCATGACATTTTACATGCTAAATTATTAGCTTTGTTCTGTCTTATGTACGTTAACGCGGGTTCTCAATTTTACCATACATCGTTTCTATTGTAAAAATTGTGTGTACATTGTTGTTGTAAATTGGATTTCCGCGCGCAAATGCGGTAACGACGTCGAACAGGCATACCTATTGTGTCAATTATGGTGTATAGGGCGAGAATTTTTCTTTAATTCTGCTTTGATCATATCCTCCGAGGTCGTCTTTGAGCGTATTCAAAAATGTTTCTTCAAACTCAAATTTAGACAAAACTGTTAATTGGACTAAAGAAACGTTCACTCCTAAAAAAAGAATAAAAAACTGTTGGAATATAATAAAAAGCTTAAATATGTGTTTTGGCAAAACACGTGTTTTGCATTAAGGTATGAACGTGGCGTAAGCTTCTAATATGCCATTCACATGAACGAGGTAACTAAATCTCCGTAATTACGTTTTTTATTCTATTAGCATATAACGTGATTTTGTGTCATTATATGGTAATAAAATAAAGTACGAAATTGAAGAGATTTAGTTATCTCGTTTGATTGCGTTTACAAATTTTCGAAATACAGTGTATTATATTATACAGTACCATATGATCGTAATCTAGATTAAACTGGATTTCGATGGCAAATTTAAATGCAGCTTTATGTGTATAGCATTTTAGACGCTAAAGCTGCATTTATACGGCATTCAAAATAGATAGCAAAACACGAGTTTTACCAAAGCGAGTGCAAAAGAATAAAGAACTGTTGATATATACCCTGGAAATCCGCTTAAAACTAGATTTAAGATTTAAAACTGAAAGAGTATAAAATGATTCACGAACTGGATTGCGAAATCTAGTTTAAACTAGGTTTCGATAATATAATTGAGCTGTATTTACGAAATCAGGTTTCGAAATCTAGTTCACGTATAATTTTATACACAACCATATGATCGAAATCTAGTTTTAAACTATATTAATATGGTAAATGTAAATGCAGCTTTACATACAATATGATACACGAATTAGATTTCGAAATCTAGTTTCAACTGGATTTCGGGAGTTGGTAAACGCAACCTAAGAAATATTTTTTTAAAGGAGAAATAGTTCACTGAACTTGAACCTGAAGAAAAATATATATATATATACATTTATTGGTTTTATAATCTTCAATAAATATAAAAAGTTGCTTACTTTTTCTTTCATATCTTTATATAAAAACGACCGTTACGAAACACAAAGAGATGTTTTTTCCCAATACATATATGTATTTTCATGATGTAATAAATTTTCCTAATATACTTGTATATATTTACAATACGTGTAAACAAAGAAAATAATCAGGTCATGGCAAGGGGTCTACATAAATTTAAGTATATAAAGCTATTTTCTAAGTAAATAATGGAAAAACAGTATACACATAAAAAGAGAAATATATTCATATGCACTGTTATTTCCCTTGAATGGAAATAACACTGAATCATGGGTCGTTTTTAATACTCTTATATACTATACTCTATACATATTGTAGCAAGACAATTTCACTAGAGAATTATTTACTCAACGAGAACAAATGAAAAGTTATAGTACGTTAAGACCGAATATAAGATACTCTACGCCATAGTATAAATTTTGTCATATTCTAAAAAAGAGGACTAAATTCCGTGAAGTTACATGGGGCTTAGTTACAGTACTCATGATCGAGTAAAATCGTCTGAAAACTGATTTTTCAACGAGTAGCTACAAAAATACTAAATTTCTAATAAAGAACTGAACTACAACATCCCTGATCCAAAAAAATTTTGTTTTAAGGTAGATTCACAATACTGGAGTACTCTACACTACAGATTGGATTCAAGAAAAATAGAATTATACAAAAATATTTGAGTGCAAAAGAGAAAGAAATACTCTAGTATTGTGAACCTTTAATGTTTTATTTATTTATTTATTTATTAATTCATCAATAATACAAAGCCTTGTAGGCCAAAAACTGTATTACATAGCAATGTCGTAATTCGGTTCAAAGCTTGATTAACACGCTATCCAGCCCAGTCCACCCATAACTACTATTTACCAGCATGGATGGTTACCGATTCGATGCTGGTATCGGTAAGGGTAACGTTATGTTCGTTTATTTCGGTAACTATATTTTAGGGGTAACGATATTTCGGTAACGGTTTTTTAGTGTTAACGTTATTTTACTTATTTTAGTATCGAAATTTTATCGGTAACGCTATTCAATTATTTCGGTGGCGGTATTTTAGCGATAACGGTATTTTAGTTATTTTGCTAAAGGTTTTTTACGGATATTGGTATTTTTGTTATATCGGGGAACATTATTTTACGGATACCGGTACTTCAATTATTTCGGTAACGGTCTTTTAGGGATAAAGACTGCCTATGGGCAAATATCCCTCCGTTTTTCAGGCTGAGGTCTTCGCTATCTGTATCTGTGTGGAAGAGTGTCTGCGGAGGAGGACACGGGGGGCCACGATCTACATTCTATCTGACAGCCAAGCGGCACTTGGTGCCTTGAGGGCTCAAAATGTGTCGTCTGGTCTGGTTAAGGAATGTATCGACTCTCTAAATCGTCTAGGACTTAACAACTCCTTGACACTGGGCTGGGTTCCAGGCCATGAGGGGCATGAGGGCAACGAACGGGCTGACTGTTTAGCCAACTGCGGAGCTCGTCGACAATTCATTGGCCCGGAACCCTTCTGTGGCGTACCCAATGGGTATGTCAGAGAGAAGCTCAGAAGATGGAGGGAGTCGGAGTTTGGGGCCTATTGGGCCAGATCGCCTGGGCAGCGACAGGCGAGGCTGTTTATATCTCCCTCTGGGGAGAGATCGCGGAAACTCTTGTCTATGACGAGGGGCGAACTAAGGACCGTAATGGGTTACCTCACAGGACACTGTGGCCTTAGGTATCAATTGTACAAGATGGGACGATCCTCTACGGTTGCGTGCAGGTTTTGTGAATTGGAACCCGAGATCTCTGAGCATGTTCTCTGCAAATGTCCGAGGCTCTCCGACAGGAGGGTGCGTTATTTTGGTGATCGAATAGTGACGCCATCGGACATTTGGAACTGTTCACCTGGTAGGATAATTGGCTTCGTAGGGAGCCTGAACCTATAGGGTGTATTCGCTGGCAGCACAAAATACCAATTTCTGGTCGCGGTGAATAGTGCCACTATAATCTAATCTAATCTAGGGATAAAGAGTCATTTGAAAGGGTTTTGAATCGGTAAATTGGCAATTTTTTTTTTTAATTATTCCATTTTTTTAAAAATTCTACATACTTTCCCCGAATGAATAATAAAGTCGTATAAAAACTGCAACAGATTGTGAATAATTTTTCATTCAAAAGACTGTTAAAAAATGGACACATTACTTTAAATAAATTTTCCTATTGAAAATTTTTAGATTTCCAGATTTTTCTGTAAAAAAACATTTATATATATATATATATGTCCTTTATTTATCTAAATATAAATAGAATTACATTTCTGAACACCATAAATACTTAAATAAAGTTCAGTGTGAACATAGGGCGTCAACAAATTTTCTCCATCTGATTCTATCTCTGGCAATTGTTTTTGTTTGATTCCAGGATACTCGAGCAAGTAAACATTCTTGTTTGAGGCAACGAACCCAGGTGTTACGGGGCCTACCTTGGCGGCGTTGTCCTTGGGGGTTCCAGTCGAGGGCTGTTCTTGCAATTTCTGTTTGTGGTCTTCGCAATATGTGGCCTATCCACGTCCACTTCCGTTTACGAATATCAATGTGTGCTGGCAAGGAGTTTGCTCTTTGGAGCAGAGCTTCATTTGAAATACGATCTGGACATTTAGTTAACGTTATTTGTTTATAAAAATAATTCTCAGTTTACACGACAGGACATCAAAAAATGAATAAAGTTCTGACATGCTGATTTCAATGGCGTACTTTATTTGTTGATGTTTGGGACAGTTTTCTCGCAAAATGGCTTTAAATTTTGCTCATCTTCATGATGTTTTTTGTATACTACTATAAAAATTTGCAAATGCAATAAACTGATCTGTTGAAATTTAAGGACAAGACCAGTACTAATATTCATATTATATATTTGATTCCCAAGCTTAAAATTAAACTCAATGTTAAGCGTTTTTTAGTATTGTTTCGCGAATTCTATAGCTAAATAATTAATCGACCTAATCAAATGTTCATTTATTTTAAAGATTCATTGAAGAGCTGTTATATTTGTTAAAAAAAAAAAGTTATATTATCAAAGCTTTTTTATGCAAAATTCCCGATTTGTCAAAAATTTTACATGTCAGCATAGCTTTCCAGTTGGTCCAGCTTTTAGTATAATATGTTTATACATTTCAAAAAGTATGTTTCTTAATTTTCAGCTAAAGACGTTTATACTTGCAAAAGTTTTCCCAACAAAAACATAAATATTTGCCACAAAAATAGGGTTTTTGTTAGAAAATCTTTTTCAAATATATTTTCAAAATTGTTGGCTGATTTTTTGCACATAATTTTCAAAGGTATTTACATTGACATATTATAATAAAAGTTGGACTCTGGGTTCATCTCGAAAAGCTACGTTGCCATATAAAATTGTTGACAAATCGCCCTTTTTGCATATAAGGCACTATATTAAAATTATTTTTTTGCTGGGACACCTCTTTCTAAAAGGCTCTTTCTGTTGCATGACCTATTTTTAAGGCCAATAGCTAGTTTAGCGAAAAAATTCGCTTTAAACCGTAAAATCTGAAAAAACCCTTAATAGCGGGTTTAATCATAAGTTTAGTGAATCAAATATACCTATATCTCAAATAAGAATACATGGATTGTCTTTGCATTTCAACAGAAAGGAGTCAGATAGATTAAATTTTAAAAACGTTTTATATAAAAAACTAAAATTGCTGTGTCCCTGGTGCCAGGTCTATCTTCGTCAATGCATTATAACATGACAACGTAGTCTGTGACCACGTAGTGGTGTAGGGTATAAAAAGACGCAATTGTTGTCATTGCTTTGAAATATACATGAGATCTTTGAATTACAAACGAAATTAATTTTATAATACTTTAATGTTAATGTTGTTTATAGGGATATTTTAAACAACTTTTAAACACTTTACAACTCTACACTTTTAGCACACTTTATACATACATATATATTTTTTATGCTAAAATTACGAACAGAAAGACATTTAAAAAAATAATCACTATAGTTGATTTTCTTGGAAAAAAGTTAGATAAAAGAAATGCTAAAGAAACGAAAATATCAAAAGGCATGTACGTTTTACGAATATGTTGAAATTGTTTTATTAAATAGGTTCTTTGTTTTTTTAATTAAATTGATAAAACTAAACAATTATCATGTTTTGGAACAACGCAGAATATTCGACGTTTATTATTTTGTTTTAAAAATTAATAATAGTACGTAAATACATATGACTTTTGAACAGCTGGTTATATACATAGTTTAAAGTAAATAATTTCCCCTTTTCTGTATAATGCAAGTATTCCAATGAAAATATTATAGTTCATGCTCTCGCCCTCTTTTTAATTTCATTTCTCAATTTCAGTGCTGTAAACGCAAAAATTAAAGTGTTTAAAAACGAATATTTTAAATTTTATTTTGTGAATACCTTAAAAGACTGAATTCTTAAAAAACTTTGAATTAAGAAATCAATAATTTGTAAAGAAAATATAAAATGAAAACGAAATATCTGATGTTAAATCTGATGTTTAAATATGTTTTTAATGATATATTCAATAAATTTTAAATTCTGATTAACTAAAACTAAATTTTTTGAATCAAATGATTTCTTAATTTTTCTCATTTGATTTATTTACTCAATTACGCATTCCATCAATTTCTTACTCATTCTATTAACAATTTTAGGAATTCAACATATTTTTTCATTCTATTTTCTTCTATTCAATTTAGCAATTGGGAATTGTATAAAAGAAATCTTTGCCATCCAATTATGTCAAAAGTCTTTTAAAGAATTTCTCTCAAAAAAAACTTTAATTGATCCATAATGGGGTCATCAATGTAATCATTAAAACTATAGTTTCGAGATGTCTCTAATGGTGTCGTGATCGGATAAGTAACTTTTAATTTATTTGAAAATTAATTTGACTTTGGAGCCCTGACAAAATGCAAAAAGTTTAAAAGGAAAAAGTGCACACGCTGTCCACCCTTTACACCCATATCTACTATTTCCCAGTATTATTGATACGAAATGTTATTTACAAAAGAGAATTTACGATACTTTGACAATTCACATTACCGATAATGAGAAATAGTTGATATGGTTGGATAGCGTGTAAATTACCCCTTATGTATTTTTATAATTACATAAAGCTTTGATAATTTTGTCCCATTTTTTTATGCGTGCAATGATGAAAATCAATTATTGATAAATATAAATGAAATAAAATCTAAATTATAGAATTCCCTATTATGGAATTCGAGAGAAAGAATTATTCGACAGCGTTTAAAAAGTTATTAATTCAATTTTAAAAATGGAGTCCAATTTTTGAAAATTTATTCAATATACTATTCAACTTTCAAGGCTCTGTTTATATTACATGAGTACCAGTGATGCCAACTTGGTCCTTTAGCACTATTTATGGTACATTTTTGCTATTTATAAGAGGCCATTTAAACGGAGCAATTTGTTGCCTGCAACGTTGCCTGCAATTATTGTTTGTAGGCAAACGGGGTAGAGAAGCAAG
>JAEKOY010000362.1:0-25480 GCA_021234595.1 Delia radicum
ACTTAAAAGTTTTAAAAGGTAATTAGAGATAAACTTTTTTTAATATTTTGCTTGTTTTTCGACAAAAGTGTTTAAAAAAAAGTATTAATATTAAATTTTTTTATATATTTTCAAAACGAAGAAGTATTTACCTATTCATCGATATATAAAATGCCTATCTTTATTCGTATTCGTATTTGAGAGTTAACCCTTAAGCAAACCTATATCTTAAACACAGGCAGGTAGTGCAGGTGTATTCAAAAGATGTTATTTTATGTGTTTTTTACCTCTTAATACATTTTGGAAAAGAAATATATAATCCAGAAAACACAAATTTACCTACAAGAATTCTGTAAATGAAAATGGAACTGAAAATATATTTGTTGGGGAGGATTGTATAAGCCCAAAAGCAAACATATGGCGCTCAGACAGCAAATTTTACAATACAAAATATGAAAATATAATAGTTAGGTATTAAAATTAAAAAAAAAAAACTAAAGTAAAGTAAATTCAATGTAAAAATAATTTTGTTTTAATTTTAAGGTACCAAAGTTTTAATATAATGTTTTCTATATACTATTGACAAAACCATATTATTTATTTTCTACAAAACAGTCTAAAATATCAAAACTTAGATTATTAATTGGGGTTGCTTCGTTGTCGTTCTTATATTGTACAATACTGGATCCAATGACAACAACAAATATTGCATTTAATCTGATTTTTGAGCTAAATAGTCTATATTGTTTGCATCTCGGTTTCTAGCTTCTTCGGTTAATTCTCTTAATGGCAGTATGCTACTTTCTATTATATCTTTTCCATGCGAATGCACTTTATGCACTTTTGCAGTTATTGTCTAAATCAGTGGTGGCCAAAGAGTGGAATTTCATATTGTTTATCAACCACGCGTGATAGGAAATTCCTCTCTTTGGCCACAACTGGTCTAAATGGATATAAAGTCGATATCAAAGTCTGAATTTCAGTTGATAACAGACAATATTATTTTAAAACGTCTAATTAAATGTTTATCAGAACCAGTTATTTTAGAAGTAGTTTAAGGATCTGCAAAAAAACAAGTCTTGCTGTGTTACCATCATTTGAGCTTTCATAACCGTGAAGAGGCTTGGCGATGATTAATCCTTGGTTTTTAAATTCATTATGAATTCTTGTTTTCTCTTCATTTCTTATATTATGTTTTATTTATTCTGTATTATTTTTGACGTCAATGTTCATATTTCCTGGACTACTGCGATATTTATTATCATAAGCAAGGTGTAAACAATATTCCATAGATTTAATGCGGGCATAAAGTGGAGAAATACATATTTGAGAGCATCTTCATTATTAGGGGGTTTATCTGAAGTTTATTGATATTCTGAATTTTTCTTTTCACATATATTACATTGCCAATTTGATTTAATATCAGTAATCGCATTTGATATCTTTCCATCGATTATTGTTAGATTTAGTTGGAATTACACTTTTATGACACTTCCAGATATTACTACTGAAATAGTTGACAATTTTTTATATTCCGTATCTATACCAACAACAGGTTTTTTTAGTTGTTTCTGTGTCTTCCTTAGTATATTCGAATCGAATTGACCGACATAATAATTTGGAGCCGGGTGTTGAATTATATGGGTGGTAATCTGCAAGCCTTTCCTTATTTAAAAAAATTTGAGAAATTCTATTAAAGTTTCAGTAGCTTCTAACGTGTTTATCAGCAATCTAAAATTTGTCTTTAAAACAAAAATTTAATTATTTTCCCATAAAATTCAACGATTTTATCTACTATATATGAGTAGTAGGGTGTCCCGAATACAAAAAAAAAAAACCATTTGAAATACCACTCAATCGATTCGTATTAAAAAGCTAAATATGGGAAAAATAAGTAAAAAAATGTTTACCATGTTTTAAATTGGTCTAAAAACGTTCGTAGTTTTTGGGTTTTTACTGTAAAATTTTTTTTTAAATTTCAGATCTTCGAAAGACTTAATTCGATTTGAGCTTAATTCACAAAAAAAAATAATTCAGAATTGAAAAATGCTTATATTTCATTCCGTTAATCCATTACCTAGCTTCATTCAAAAACTTTAATTGGTAACACAAATCATAGAACGAGTTTTTTTTTGTTGTAGACTTCTTATTATATAAATATTTTTGTATTATATAAATATTTCAGTTAAATTATGACACATTTCGTTAATCACTTAACTAAATGTATGAAAGCAAATCCTTGTTCATTCGCCCTTTTACTAAACTAATTACGAAAATTTTTAGTCATTCAAGAAAGAATTCATTCAAAATAGAATTCATTCATATTATTTTGAAGCTTTTGAGAGTTTAAGCTAAGAATTTATTCCTTATGAATACTATTTCGGAATAAAATTTTAATAAAATTTCATTCATTTCAGAAAATTTAATTAACGAATTAAGTCTTTTTAACCTTTGTTAAATTTCTATGGAATAATTTTCGTCCACCAGATGATTTTTTTAGGTCTGAGTTAGTACAATTATTTTTGTACAAATTTAAAAATATAAATTATAGAAATCGTTCTTGGTATACATTAAAAAATATTCTGGTGTACCAAAATTACGCTACAGAAAATTTAAAAATGTTTTCTAGTAATAAACCAAAACTATTTCAAAAAACAAAAAATCAATGGCTATGCAAAGCTCTCACCCTCTGTTAACACCATGTGCCTGCAAACAGGAAACATGCTTTTTTATGGAAAACCAAAGTCAAATTTAAAAAAACTGTTCCTCAAATCATAACAAATATGTCAAAAAACTATCAGCAGCAACATTAAAAAAGACAATTTAACAATTTAAAGTCGCAAAAAAATGTTTATTTTCCTATTTACAGACACAAGTTATATATTTTGTTTCAGTAAGTGAGAGTATTGAAATCTCTTTATTTTCAAAACTCTTTGTCAAAAGGTAATTTCAATCGCTGGTAGGGAAATGAAGCCCCACTTCAAACATATTTGATTTATTTTTCCCATCTTCAGCTCTTCAATATGCATCGATTGAGTGGTATTCCTTCAACCAATTCCAAAAGTGCCCTATTCGGGACACCCTAATGAGTTACCTACTCATGTGTAAAAATATGCCATTCTAAATGTCGGTCCATAAAATTTTATTTGTCAATTTTCTGGAACAACAATACAAGCAAATAATGTATGAAACAAAACAATAAATACATTCATGTGCACAAAAACAATCATGATTGGCAGACATGCACTTGCATGAGAAGATTATAGATAAATTAAGAAAATGATGTTTATATTGTCGGAAAATAAAAGTTTTCTAAAGTTTTTTTTAGGAAATTACAAGAAACAGGATGATTTACCACAAGTTGTTTTTAATTTAAGTCTTAAAAGCTTTAAGTAAGCAGCAGAATGAAAATGTTTTAAATATTAATTTATTGAAACAAAATGTTTAGATACATTTCTTAAAAATATTAGTTTACTTGTAAAGTTAAACAAATTCATTTTAAAACGCTATCAGAATTTTAAACTTTTTATTTTTAAGGAAGATTTCAAAAACTTTTTCATTTTATTACTTCCGTCAAGATTATATAATATGTAATTATCAGGGGCAACCAGAAATATGCTCTATCATGTTTTTTTCTTGTGCGTTGTATTGACAAATGGATAAGATATTTAGAGCATATATTTTCAAATACAGGGTTTTAAAGTAAACTGCATGGATGTAACCGATTTAAAGCAGGTATCGGTAAGGGTAACAGTATTTTCTTTTATTTCCATAACGGTATTTTAGGGGTAACGATATTTCAGTTATTTCGGTAACGGGTTTTCAGCGTTAACGGTATTTTACTTATTTCGGTAACGGTGTTTTAGCGGTAACGCTATTTTAGTTATTTCGGTAACGTTCTTTTAGGGATAACAACTTTTAGTTATTTCGGTAACGGTATTTTAAGGGTAACTTTATTTTAGTTATTCAGGTAATCTCAATGCATACCGATATTTTTAGCTCCATTATGCCCGAGTTCCAATGACTGGCTGATCAAACTTTGGGAAAATATATTTATTAAGAGCGATTTATTTTCAGCTCTTGCCAGATATTTTCGGTAACGGTATTTCAATTATTTCGGTAACGGTATTATTCGGATATCAATATTTTATTTATTTTGGAAACGGTATTTTAGGAATAACGACAGCCTGTTGAAAGTGTTTTAAATCAATGACGATATTTTAGCTGTATTGCGTACCATCCCTTTAAAAATGTAATGTTAATAGCATTTTTTAAAATGGTCATAAAACCGATTTTTTAGAGCATTTTTATGGTTGCCGTGGTAATTATACAATTTATACCAAGTGTAGAAACGGTAGTGATATGTCGTTACTTTTCAGACTACCAGTAATGACACCAGCATACTATCTGCATAAATTTATCACAAAGAATAAGGAGATACTAATAACTACCCGACAAAAAAGTTTCGATATAATCATATATGATTATATATAGTATCACATATAACTAATCATCACATCTCATCTAATCCGGATAAATGGCTGATCTAATGGTATCTCATGGGATCTAATCTCATATAGTTTGATCCGAAAAATTCATCCATTAAATATGATCAAATTATATATAATTTGATACAATTTTATCTTATACGTTTTTTAATTAAAATGTTTTAGAAATCTTTTTATTTTAATCCAATTAAGTACTACTTGTCATTTATTTATAACACACATAAATATTAATTTTAAAAAATAATGTTAAATCTTTTTATGCTTTTTATGAACCTGAAGTTGAAACATATAATAAATTTAAAACGCTATGGGAAAAAACAACATTTACTGATTAAAAAAATTTAATTTTCGCAAAAAAAAGTTTGTAAAATTTTCATGTACAAGATTTTTTCAAGAACAGACATAAACAGCAAACTTCAGACGTCCTTGTTATAAAGGGTGTTCCAAGAAGAACGCAATTTTTAAGTCTGGCAACATTCGAAGTGTCATTGTTTGACATTTGAACAATTGTTATTGTTTGTTAGTAGAAGGTACGAGGGTAGTAAAAATGGAGCGCTACACGAATGAACAACGCATTCTCATTGTGTTAATTGGGTATTGGAGAGACAAAATGAAAATGCTGATTTTGCCGATAAAATCATCTTCAGTGACGAGGCCCATTTTAATCTTGATGGCTTCGTCAATAGGCAGAATTGTCGCATTTGGGGTGAGGAAAATCCTCGAGTGATTCACGAGAAGCAAATGCATCTTCAACGTGTCACTGTGTGGTGTGGTTTTTGGGCTGGAGTAATCATTGAACCTTTTTTTTTATGAAAATGAGGCAGGTCAAGCGCAAACAGTCAATATTGTTCGATATCGTGAAATGATAACCAGTTTTTTTCTTGCCTAGAATTGAAGAAATGAATGTGAAGGGCATATGGTTCCAACAAGACGGCGCCACATGTCATACAGCCAGAGAAACAATTCAATTGCTGCATCAGTCATTTCCCGGTCGTGTTATTTCGCGTTTTGGAGATCAGAATTGGCCGCCTAGATCGTGCGATTTAACACCATTAGATTTTTTTCTTTGGGGTTTTTTGAAGTCGATTGTTTACGCGAATAAGCCGACGACGACTCAAGCCTTAAAAGAGGAAATTGGACGCTGCATTAATGAAATACCGCAGCATTCATGCAAAACGGTCATTGAAAATTTCATTAAAAGATCGCGTGCATGCCAGCAAAGCCGCGGCGGCCATCTGCACGATATATTGTTCCATACATAACCTCATTCTGTCTACTTTACGATATAATAAAGTTTCACGATTTTTTTTAAATATCTGTGTTTATTTAAAATTTAAAAATTGCGCTCTTCTTGGGACACCCTTTACAAAGTAATACATAGGTCGGTATTATGGATCTATACGATATTTTTTATGAGGGATAAATCTCCTTATTTAGTACTTCAGCAATTTCGTAATGTTCAACACAACTGTTTTGTTAAGCACAAAACATGATCAGTGGTAGAAAGTAGATTGCCTATAGTGGAACTAAGAAACTATTTAATTTTTAATATTGACAATTTTGAATTGATTACGCATCCTTTAAGGGTTGGGTGTTTCCTTTACTTAAACAAGAAGTTTTCACCGCTTTCTTCGAAGTACCTGAACTTTTTTTAAAAGAGTTTTGAAAATATGTGTTAACCCTAGAACACACACCCGGGTACAAATATATCCACTTTCAACTTTGCAGTGCTGTAACTCAGGAACGGCTTAACTTAGGGCATAGAGATTTCGGATCTAGGAAATATAAGTAATTTCTAATCTTCTAAAGGTTACTTGATTATTCTAATCAGTGGTTTAGGAGCTACGAGCTTCCAAAGTGGATACCTACATAAACACACACAACATTTTGCTATCCCACGCCCGTAACCTTTTTTTGCATATATCTCTTGAACCAGGTAGAATATTTGCATGAAACAAAAACTAAAGCATTTGTAAAATATTAATATACGCATTTAAAAAATAATGAAATTGCACCATTTAAACACTAGAAAAAGCCAACATAATCTAGTAGATACAAACGTATCCCGTGTGTGTGTTCTCGTAGAAAAAGTTGGGTATGCATCGTACGGTTAACAGTGGTACTTTTAATTAATTAATTTTTATGCTTTTAAGCAATTTTAATTAAATTTTAAAGTCAATTTAGGTAAATTGATATATTATCTGCATAAGTTTTGAAAGTGGTTAAAAACAAAATTTTTCGCGTTTTTAATCGCGGTTTTCTTAAAATTGCGTCATGATGGAAACAGTTGGAAAGCAGATTTGGAATCAGCGAGACAAAATCTGTTTAAAATGTATATCGAGTTTGAAACCAAATCAACTTTTTCTAATTTTGTGACTGCGTGTAATCATTACAAAACAAAAAAGCGTAGTTTTCCATGTTTTTTGCAGTACATTTTGAAACTCATTTACACACAAAAATTTACGCACAAGTAACTAGGAGTATTTCAACTAATAAAGTTTATTTACAAAAGTTATGTGAAAAGTTAGTAACATTTTAACAAGTTTTTACTTGTTTCTACTTCGTTATTGAATAATTTATGCGAAAAAACTTTATTGGTTAAAATGCCCCTAGTTACTTGGCAACGAGTTTTTTGCGTGTATATTCTATCTGTAGACGGTGCTAAAAAAAATACATAAAAGTGATAAAATTTTGTTCATTAAATTTTTATTTTGCCATAATATAATATATATAAAAGTGATAGAATTATTTTTGATTAATTGTACCATATACACTTACAAATCTATCTATATATATTACAAATGATCAGATATGAACAATGATATATTATACCATATTAAAATTGTTCATAAACTTAGTATAAGATATGAACATATATTGTAAAATATTGCCAAACATATACGCATATGTTATGATATCAAGTTGTATATAAGTATATAAATACTTTTTTCATTGGGTAGTTAATTATCCCATTATTTTAATATAAAAAACATGCGTTACCCTTAGTACTTATTTTTATCATTGCTTTCAATATAAAGTAATGATTTCAAAATTTTTTGAAAATAAATTTTTAGACTCATTATTTTTTCAACTCTAGTAAGTACAAATGTTTGATTTTTGTAAGATGGAAAGTAATGACATTTTGTGCAAGCAAGTCATTTATGTTGTTATCTATCAATTAGAACATGCCGATATAGCTCAGATAGTAGAACGCTTGACTGGCAGCCTGGAGTACCGGGTTCAAATCCCGTATGGGTATATTTTATTAATGAAAAATTTTAATAAAAAAAATAATTGGTATTGTTACGTTTGTAATGTAAGATGAGCTCAGGTTTGATTCTTACAGCCGCAGGTTGTTGAAAATTTTATCATATAGAGACAATTTGACAATTATAAGACTCATAAAAAGGCAGAAACTAGTCCAGTCTGATTTAAAAATTTATATTGTTTATAATTTTTAGAGGAAAACGTTTATTCTTCTTCTTAACCCCAGCATTTCTAAAAAAAAATAATTTTTTTTTATTAAATTTAGTGTTTTTGAAAATTTGTTTTGGACTCATTACTTTTATCCATACTAGTTCGCATGTAGGTAAGTGTAGGTTTTTTTTGGGCTACATCCCCATATAAAGTAATAAGATTTGTAATAACAATTGTAAGTAGTCGCTATTTCTATATATGTACTTATATAGCCACTAATATGATACATTTTTTCTAGACGGGGTAGAAAAAATTATTATAAAATTATTGCATTTTTTTTAGACTGGGTAGTCTTGAATAAAAAAATAATGTTTACTTCAGTATACATATTTTTAGATAAATTACTTACTTAGAAATATTCCATGTCTTTTTAATTCTCCATTTTTTAAAACATCAAAATGTACAAGTATTTCATTATGCATGTAACTTAAAACAAAGTTTATAATAAAAAATCCATTTGGCAAATGAAAACCCTTAACCCTAACTGCATGAAACTCGGGATTTAAATAAAACTTGATACAAAATGCAAACAAAATTATGCATATTGCAGCGTTTTAATACACAGAAAAAACCAAAAACGGGTTTCAATTAAAAAATGTATTGAATCAATTAATATTTTAATTGATTTTGCACCTAACACTGCAATGATAATGTTAAGTAAAACTTTATTGAAAATTAAAACGGAAAAAAAGTTATGAACAACTTATAAAAAATAAAATATGATAGTCACAAAAAAAAGTGTGTGAACGATACTTTGGTATGTGTGTTTTTGTTAATGCTGCAACTGGTTGTATATTTGTGTGTGTGCTTGTTTTGTTTGTAAACTTCAAATGCATTTGGTACTTTATACTGAAAATTTTAATTTAAGCATACAGTGTATGCAAAAATAATTTGAAAATAACGTCTAAAATAAAATATGTCGTTATATATTTAAAAGGTAATAAAAATATTAATTGATTCAATTAAATATATGTTTAGAAACAAATTTAATTTAAATCTTTAATTAAAAATTTTAGTTTGATAATTTTGTCTGTGTATGTTTTCATTTTCCTTTATTTTATAAAGGTAAAACTGCGTATTTTCACTACAAATTAAAAAACATGATTTTTTTTAAATTTTTGAAACATATAACCAGAGAAGACAAAAAAAGCAAAATACAATGTATTTATGGCAAATGAAACTAAAAAAAGCTGTAAAAATTGAGAAAAAAAAGCAGTAAAAAAATGAGAATTAAAAAAAGAGCAAAAAATTTAGAAAAAATAAAAAGAAAACACTTGTTATATATGTTTTTTATGTGTGTTTCATTCTAATTCTTCGATACAATCAAACTTATTGCAATACACTATCATATGAGCTTTTATATTTTCAAATTTTAGTTTTTTTACATCGTTCTGTCAAAAGATTTTTGTACATGGAAAAGCTTCTTTCGACATCGACAGACGTTGATGGGGCAAATTTTAATTTTAAAATTTCATTTGATGACAAGCTTTTCACATATTCATCCTTTGGAACGGTTCATGATTCCAAAATCTCGTTAATTTACAAAAACTGTTGATATCCTCGATTCCTTTTTAAAACTGCATTAAATTTCTTTGCAAATTGTTTATCATTCGGCTTCTCTAAGCCTTCGTAAACACTTGATACAGTATTTATGCTTTCAGATATTGATAATCCAACTGTTTGTAGTTTTTTGAGGCAACTAAAATATTGGCAAAATTGTTTTTTATAAATACAAGCTGGGAATTTAATTCAATTTTTTCAACTATTTGCTGAGCTTGTATAATAGAATCGGCTTCTTCACTATTAAGTTCGGAAACAACTTGCTTTTACTTCTTCAAGGTGTTCCGCGTAGTACATTTCTGCCTCTAGCCATGTACCCCAACTAGTAGGACATGGAGCCGGCGGAAGTTCCAACTCAGGAAATATTTTTAAAAATAGTTGCTTTCTTCGTGGTGCCTGTAATATATTATTTTATAAATTTGATGTTTGTAATTGTCGAAAGTACTTTTTACTTTTAAAAAAATATTTTTTACACTGGATACAAGTTTATTAACGTCTTCGAAATTTAAATCGAATGAAGTCCGCAACTCGATGTATGCCATGAGCAAAGCATGTCATCTTGAGATACATTCCTTTAAGAGAATTGATTCCACTAAGCATATATGCGGCTTGCGTCCGTTAAAACCAGAAGCACTTTATTGTATTTTATGCCTACATTAATATTAAAAAAAAAATTATTTAATTTTAGTCGAAGTGAATTAGTTCGCAAATTTACCATCAGGCCATAATATTTGTGAATCATTACAAAATGCTGCAATTGAAGCACCATTAGCAGTTTCCATGACATCCATTTTCAATAAATAAGATATATTCTCGCCAGAATTTTCCAAGATACCGAAAATAAAATTAGCAACATATCTCTGCTCGCTATCGGTAGTTTCATCAACAGAAATCCAAATGTATTTGTCTTTGGCTTTTTCACGCATTTGGTCTATGGATTCCTTGAACAGTTCCGGAATGTATTTATTACGAATACTAGATTCAGAGGGAACTGGTAAATTCGAATATTTTTCAAGAAAATTTTGAAGCTAGGGCAGCTAATTTTTTTGATTGGTATGTTGGATACAAGTAGGGCTTTGCAAAGATCCTTATGAAACATTGTGGTAGTCATGTTCACAGGATATTCCGTGATTAGTTTTTGTGGACGGATTTCTTGTTTAGAAGCCGCCAGTTGGTGTTTGCCACTTCTAATATGTTGTTCAACATTATACTTTTTTAAACTATTCACTTTACAGCAGCAAATATTACAAAAGAGCCAATCTTCTTCAATCTTTAAAACCCCTTTAAAAGATTGCACACCGTTTTTAACAAAAAATTTCTATTGGTTTTTTCTTTTGGCATATTTTTTTCAAGTTTTTTGGTTTTCTTTCTTGTTTTACAACGGCCTACTAGGTTTTGTTTCAAAATATTTAAAGCAGCAATATTTTATTTTAATTAAAACAGAGTGGCAAAAAAGGTAGTACAGTGTTCCTACATATGATTTTTTTAAACCAAAAAATGCATACAAACAAATAAAGCACTTTTTTTTGGCAAAAATGGTGGTAAATGGCAAAAAAAATCACTATGATGCGGAAAATGGCAAAAAATATGCTAATATGATTAGAAATGGCAAAAAAAAAAAAAACAAAAAAGCAAAAATGGCATTTTTGTCTTCTCTGCATATAACATAGCAAATTTGTTTTAGCATTTGATAGTCCGACTTTGTTACTCAAAAATATCTTGAAAGTTTTCATATATCTCATTTTTCAGATATTAGCAGTAATAACGAAAATATCAATGAATATCAAAGACCGGATTCTCCGAAAATAAATAAGATATTGGAAATATTTAACGTGAATTTTGAAGACAACAGATAGGACTTTCAGATAACATATACAATTTTGTGAATAAATCTTAATTCGCGATTTAATATTTCAAAAAAATAATATATATCATTAATTCTAGGAAACACCATTAAGAAATTGGTATTTTTGGACCTCATGTCATACGATGGAGCAATATTGATAATCCCGCTTTAGGATATTCAAAAAACTTGCGATTTTATTCATGTTTTTCGTTTCTGAAAAACTTAAAAAAAATGCTAAAAATTGTGAACTTTGAAGAGAAATAGTTTGAAAAACTCAAATAGTATCTGAAAGTTACAGTTAATCTACTTTTACGATCCATAATAAAAAAATAACAGCTTCTTGGTAAAAATACAGTTTTTACTTCTAATACAATTTTTTGATTGCATTTAACAGTAAAGCATTTTGAACAGCTATATTTCATACAGTTTTTGGTGCATTACAATGGCCTAAAAAGCATTTGAAAGGTATTAACGTCTTCTAAAATATTTACTATTAATAAATTTTTTATTGATAATAATGCAAATGTAATTACTTGCAATACAAATGCAGTCTTAATTGCATTTTTATTATATTCCTCCCCCCTTTGATTTTAGTTAAAACACAAATCTTGGTCATAAAAATGTATTTATAAACGAATATTAACTTTTACACAAGGTTTAAACTAGGTATTTTAAGATAATATTCGTTTATGAATACAGTTTTAAGGCTTAAATGTGTTTTAACTAAAATGTAATTCAAATCGAATTTAGATTTTCTATAAATACGGGCGATAATATTTAATAATAACGATATTGTTTTATGGGAAACGCGTGTTTGATTTTGCTAGAAAAAGTTTTTGTGGAGAATAAATGATAAAAACGTTTTTAAAAAAGAATCGTTAAAATTTGTTAACTTGCGTTCACCAAAGACATCAGGATTTGATTTAGTACTATGAAATATGCATTTTGAAAAGCTTTCAACAATTAAAAAATTAAAAGGCAAACATAGTCTTAAAATCGCATTTTGCATTAAAAATAATTGCATTTAAATGCTAGACGATTTTTTAAATATTACCTATTAAAGAAGGCAAAAAAAAACATTTCATTGCTTTTTAAATTCTTAAAATGCGATAATAACTGCCAGATACGAGGGCGGTTCAATAAGTCCTTGACTTTTCGAACATCCCTCGTAGTTATATGAAATGCAACACTGCTCCCATCAAGTACCAGCTGTTAATAGACTACTGTCAAATTTTGAGCAAGTTCCGTCATTTACTTTGCGTTTAACAGCTGTTCAAATCGTACAACCTCGTGGATTTTTTTAAAAATGGAAGAAAGTGAATTTCGAGTGCTCATTGAACATTATTTTTTGCGCAAAAAATACCGTCAATCAAACCAAGGAAAAGCTTGATAATACTATGGGGACTCTACACCATCGATTTCAATGTTTAAAATGTGTTTACTGACTTTCGTTGTGGTCGCACAAGTACAAATAACGCTGAACGTTCTGGACGGCCAATTGAGGTCAATACAACCCGAAAATGTCGAAAACATCCACGATATGGTGTTGGCTGACCGAAGAGTAAAAGTCCGTGAGATTGTTGATGCCGTAGGCATTTCATATGGCAGTGTGGTTTCGATTTTAAATGATCAGTTGGGTTTAAGAAAGCTGTTTGCAAGATGGGTGCCGCGTTTGCTCTCAATTAACCATAAACGAAATCGTGGCCAATAAGGTGATGGCAACAGTTTTTTGGGATGACCTTCAAAAGGGAAAAACAATAAATGGCGAATATTATATTAACTTATTGGACCGATTTAACGAGGATTTAAAAAAAAAACTACCCCCATATGGCCAAGAAATTCCTATTTTATGGACCCTCGAAAAATCCTATTTTTTGCAAGTGATACAAAAATTGGAAAAACGTTGACTAAGTGTATGAGCTAAAAGGAGATTATGTTGAAAAATATTTTTTTTTTTGCAAAAAAAAACTGTGTTTTATTCAAAAAGTCACGCACTTATTGATCCGTCCTCGTATGTAGCAGATCAAAGCGCCTAATGCCTAAATGTATTTTAAAATTTTTGTTATTAAAGAAAATACAGAATACTTGAAACAAAAAAATGTTTGTTTTTTATATGAATTTTTAAAAACAAATCTAAAACACAGCTACCTTTCTTGTCCCAAAAAATCGAAACTTAATATGATATTAAAAGTTTTGTCTTTTACAAAAATATAAACTTTTTAAAATCGAATCGTTTCAAAAAGTGCAAAATGCAATCAAAAATTGCAATTGCAATACAAATGCATTTTTAGTAGCAGCAGTTATTTCTACATGACAGGTCATAAAGTTAGACAATTGTAGCTTTCAGAAACTTTTTAAATTTTTGATATACTAATCTACTTAGCAAGAGATGGGTCTTTAAATTTCACATCTTCCTCATTTTTTTAAGTTTTTGAAAATGAAAACGCGAATAAAATCTTGAGTTTTTTAAATTTTAAAAATCTTAAAACGGGATTGTCTGTATGGTTTCATAGAGTATTTTTGTTCATAATTTTACGAAAATCCCGACACCTTTGGTCAGATTTGTGTCAATTTCTCATGGAATTAGTGATATACAAATATTTTCCTAAAGTGTTCATTTTTACTACTTTGTTACATTTCTGTAACGAATAGAAATTGAAAAAAAAATAATTCCTAACGAATTTTAAAACAAATGTACATGAAAATTATTCAAGTTCGCTGCCATACTTTATATTTCTTTATTAGGATATTGTACTAACAAATAATCTATAGAGTTTTTGTTTTCAAATTTATTAATTGACCACTATGTGAATGTGTTGGTAGATCTATTTCGGGAATTTTCTAGTTTCCCATCATCAGAACACGTTTTGAAAGAAGTGACTACCAAATGCAAAATATCAAGCATTCATATAAACTAGTTTTCTTACTTAATGAGAACTAAAATATGAGCTCGAAGTTAAAGATTATCACCATTGATCAAAAATAATACCTTTGGTACATATTCAATACACGTTTTTTGTATTTTCTCCTTTTTATTTTCACATTTGTTTTGTTTAAAAACAAAAACAAAATGTAAAGAGGGAGTACTAGTTGATGGGAACCTAGAAAATTCCCGAAATTGATCTATCAGCACATTCCTGAAAGTGGTCAATTAATAAATTTGAGAACGAAACTCTATAGATTACACTGTTCAACAAAATCAAATTCTTTTCCAAAATTACAAGGTCCAACCTATAAATTTTGATAGAAGAGACAAAAAAAAGACACGTGCATTTTGTAAGTTTACATCTGGGTTTTATTTTAGGGGGAGGTAAAGTTTCCCACAAATTCAAATTTTGTAATGTCAGTCGGCATTGAAAATTGAGTAAAGGTTACGTTTAAAGTATATGGTGTGTTCAGCATATTTATGTAATTTTTACGGAGGAATGTAGAATATGTTAATCCTCTTACTCCTCAAGGTAAGGGTCTTTTTTGTCCTTCTTTTAAAAAGAGCAAACAAAAACCATTAAAACAGGGATTTAATGGGTTAAAATGTTAAAACTTTACTATGAGTCCCTGAATACACCCAAAACAAAACATTTTTATAGAATATGTTAACCCTCTAATTCCTCAAGGTAAGGGACTTTTTTGTATTTCTTTTAAAAAAGAGCAAAAAACACCATTAAAACAGGGATTTAAGGGATTAAATGTTCCGTGAAAATATTCGCCGTGAAATTTTACTATCACAAAACAAATTATGTATACATTACACGTAAGCTTTACTCGATTTTCTATGCCGATTGACAATACAAAATTTGCATTTTGGGGAAACTTTACCTTCCCCTAAAATGAAACCCAGATGTAAACTTTCAAAACGCCGATACACGTGTCTTTTTTTTTGTCTCTTCTATCAAAATTTATTGGTCGGACCTTGTAATTCTTTTTTGTATTGTACAGTGTTATTTGTGTTATGGCCTCGAACTTGAATAATTTTCATTTTCATTGCACAATTAAAGGTCTTAAAAACAAAATTTTTATTTTTAATAAAAATTATATCAAACTTGTACAAATGAATATATTTTTAAAATAAAGAATACATACTTTTAAACATTATGATTATTCCGTCTTTTTTATATGTTTAGTACTTTTACCAACATAACAAAACCAATGAAAAATTGCAATTTTTCCCATAAAAAATAATTTGTTTCCAAATTTACCGTTACTTCAGAAATCCTTGCTACTTAATATTACAATTTGGTTATTGTCAAAAAATAATTGAGAAAAAAAAAATCAATTAGATTTATACACAAGGTGACACACAGGTTTAAAGTATTCGTTACATATGTGTAACACCATGCATTAAAGGGTTAAATGTTTGCAGAGCTGAAAGCAATAAAATTAAATTATCATTCGTTATACTTTGTCATACATAAATAATTTACTACCCAAGCAAAAACAAAAAAAATAAATAAATTGTGAATTTTTTATTATATAATACTATCCGAAATGAGAACATCTAAATGTTTCAAATTGTAGCTAATCTGATACAATTAGAGATTTTGTGATAAAATTAGACCTAATTTGATAAAATGAGATATAATTTGATACAATTGTATTCGAATTTTGTCTTCATCCTGCTGTCTCAAATTATATGTAATGTTATACAATTATATTCAATCAAATATAATTATACACAAAAATATTCATTTACATCAAGTGTTGAAACGGTAAAACCATGTCATTACTTTTCTCAGAGTTAAAACACCCACTCACTATCTGCATTACTTTAACACAAAAAATAATACGTTACAAATAAGTATTTACTTATTTTTTTTAATATAAAGTAATGATCTAAAATTTTGTGAAAATCTATTTTTAGACTCAATATTTTTCACTACTAGTAAGTACATATATAACTACTTATTTTTGATTTGTTGTAAGTTTAAAAGTAATGACATTTGGTACCAGCAAGTCATTCATGTTTTTATCATTCAAGTATAAAATGTCGAGATAGCCGAGATAGTCGAGAGGCCCATGTTCGAATCCGGTGTGGCACATTTTATGTTAAAACAAATTTTCAAAATAAAAATATTTTTTTTTATTAAATGTAGTTTTTTTCTTAAATTCATTTTTAGACTCTTTATTTTTGTACATACTGGTAAGCATATAGTTAACCACATATTTTATTTTTTAGGTCTTTTGTAAGTTTTGGAATGATATGTCCCCATATAAATGAAATGAGATTTGTAATGACAATCGTAAGTACTTGTTAATGTACTATATGGTAATTCTTTTCTACACTAGGATGTGACACATTTAATCATATATAGGTCGATTAATAACACAGTGCAACAGTGAAAAAAGTGCACGGACACGACAGTATAGGTTCGATTGTACTACCAAAGGTTAGTAATACCCTGTACTCGGTTTGGCCAGTTTGACTACCAATTTTTTTTATGGACCTCAAAAGATTTTGAAAATCAGTGAACCACTCAAAAAATGCGTCTTCAGTTTTTGGCCAACAGCTAATTCAGACTTGATGATATTGCTTAACTATATTTAGCAATAATGTAGTGAAAAGTCTACTGCATAAATTCTATGAACATTTTCTGTGCATAAAATCATTTTTTCCTGCACTTTTTTGAAAAAATATAAGAGCAAAATTATTTTTTTTTTTTTACTTTTTTCAGCATAACTTACAGGGACTCATAATTTTTCACTAACAATATACCACTATATTGTAGCCATTGTAAATCTGAACAACTTTTGTGAACATATCAATACCATCTGAATGTGTCTAGGCATCCGAAAGAGTTTACAAAGACCACTTTGTAACCTTATAAATTCTTCAATAACAAAAAAAGTAAACAAAAATGCAATAAAAGTGTAGTCTAGTCAAAAACGACTATTTATAAGGTACAAAGTGCGTCCTTAACCTCAAAAATCAATGTTTTTTTTGTTGAGTTGTTGACGTTCTTGAAGTAATGCGCGATATATAAAGATATAATTTTTAATAATTTTCTATGAATATATATGTTGCAATAAATATATTATAAACAATTGTATAATAACATATAATAATAATATAATAATATAATAATATAATAATAATAATAATAATAATAATAATAATAATAATAATAGATAATAATAATAATAATAATATAATAATAATAATATCATAATAATAATAATAATACTATAATAATAATAATAATAATATAATAATAATAATAATAATAATAATAATATTTTTTTTTTTTTTTTTTTTTTATTTTTATTTATTTATTTATTTAATTTCATTTATTATTACAATTCATTATAGCTTAGAACCTTGCAAAGCCATGTCGGCTTGTCCGCAGGTTAAATACTTATTTAAATTGCAATGTGTATGATTTTCGCGCATTCATTGCGAGCATATAAAAAAATCTTTGATTAACTTCTTCCTCCTGTACTTGTTTGTATTGTTTATAATATCCAGTGGCAGCATATTAAAAATTGTTGGAAGCATTACTGGTAGAGTACTCTTTCCGTAGTTGTTCCTGTGTTTTTGAACCATGTATTTTCCATCGGATTTCAGTCTGGTGTTTTGTACATGATTTATTTGTTGTAGAAATCTGCTATCGTTGTAGAATTCAATGGCTAAAGTTGTGTAATAAATGCCTTGTATGTTTAAAATATTCTGTTGTTTAGCGATGTTTTTTTCATTTTGGATGATGTTTGTTCTGATGAAGTTTGAGTTGTTGATATTGTTCATTGTTGGTCTGTTGATGTTGTTTCTATTATCGTTCTCTGTGTTTGGGTTGTGTTCGAGTTGTGCATTTGTGACTCTGTTGATTGTGTTGGTGTTATAATTTTGTTTATTTTTTTTTAATATTTTTAAAAGTCTATTTTGGGTTTCTTGGAGTATTCTACAATATGTAGAGTTACCCCAAGCGGTTATTCCATGTCTTAAGTGGGATTCGACCAGTGAAAAATAAGCTTGTCGCAGTACAGCATTGTTTGAGCAGTTTCTTAGGTGATATAGCATATATGCAGCCTTTCGCATTTTTTTGCGAATTTCATCTATATGTACCTTCCATTTAAAGTTCTGGTCCACGTGTACGCCCAAATATTTATAGGAGTTAACAATTTCGATTTTTGTAGAGCATTTATCGGTTCTTGCATCTATTTCGCAAAATTTGTTTTCATGAAGACACTCTATATCGTGATATTTTATTTCTATATCTGTATAACGGTGATGTTGCGGTTTTATGTGCATTAGTTTGGTTTTTGCAGCGTTTATTACCAGGCCATGATCATGACACCACTTTGTTGCAGCATTAAATTGGTTTTGTAGTATTAGTTTAGCTGTTTCTACATTCTTATGAGCAACTATAATAGCCGTGTCGTCAGCATAGGCAAAGGTTTTACTTTTGGTCAAGACATTCATGAGGTCATTTGAGTACAAAATGTATAGAACTGGTCCCAGTTTTGATCCTTGCGGTACTCCATGTTCTGTGTGAGACTCAGTGCTCAAATTATTTAGTAATTTAACATATGATGAGCGCATTGTAAGATAGCTTTCAAACAATTTTAATGAGTTTCCTCGAATACCATTCTTTTCCAGTGTGTGTAGTAATTGAGCATGAGATAGCGTGTCAAAAGCTTTGCTAAAATCTATAAATAGTGTTAAACAATGATGATTTTTACTTAGTTGTTCATTTATATAATTTGCAAAATTTCCAAGTAGTTGGTTTATGTTTTTTTCCTTTTGAAAACCGAATTGGTTAGAGCTAATGATGTTATATTTTCTTAGGAACTCAGTTAGTCGTGTACATATAATTTCCTCCATAATTTTTTCTATGACCGACAAAATTGCTATTGGTCTATAGTTATTTACATCGGATTTTATACCACTTTTATAGATTGGTCTTATTATTGATATTTTAAGAATGTTTGGAATTGTTGATGTGTCAATGATCATATTTATTAGTTTTGTTATGAGTGGGGCCAATATTCTTGCGTTTGCGCGTAAATCTCTTGGCCTAATTTCATCATAACCAGCACTTTTGTTTATATTTAATTTGTTTATTATATTAAAAATTTCGTTTTCATTTGTATTATTCATGAAAAATGAATTTTGAGTTGAGTTATGTGTACAGTTTATTGTTTTTTCTTCGCATTTGTGTAGAATTTGATTAACACTGCATTCAAAATTTTTAGAAAATTTATTACAAATGTCCTGTGTACTAATGTTTAAGTTCTTAAAGTTTCTAAGTATTGTTTCATCAATATTATGGGTTCTTTTACCAATGATTTCATTAATAATTTGCCACGTTATACGAATATTGTTTTTATTTTCAAAAAATTTGTTTTGGTAATAGGAGTTTTTTGCATAATTTAATTTTTTGTTCACTAATATTTCTATAAGTCTTATATTCTTTTTCATAAGTTTTATTAATTCGATTACGATACCATTTTTTGTAAAGTTTATCTCTTGTTTCACAACATTTAATCAAATATTCACTCATCCACGGGTTTATAATTCTACGTTTTTTATTTGTATTGTTATTATTTATGGTAGAACTATTATATATTTCTTTAAATTTGTTATATATTGAATTGAGCATTTCATTTGCATTTGAGGTACATTCTAAGGGCGTGCCAATCGGTTGCCCTTATCAGATTGTTTACTTTGTAGCTACGTATTTGTTTACAATATTTTTTGTTTTCCATTTCTTCTGTTTCTAGTTCTTGTTCAGAGAGACAACATATAAGAGCATAATGATCTGAGATGTTTGTTTTTATTATTGTCGCATATATTAGTGAGTTTATATTACTTTTACGTATGAATAGATGGTCAATGCATGTGTTTGTATTTCTGTTCAGATCTTCTCTTGTTGATTCTTTACTATACATTGAGTTCCATTAGACAGCATCATATCTAGGTATTTCTCTGCTTCGGCATTTGTCTTAATGAGGTCAATGTTCATGTCCCCTATAACAACTAAGTTTTTTTGACTTTTAATGTTATTAAGAACTTGATCTAGTTCCTCAATAAAAGCATGGACATTAAGTGAGGGTGGACGGTAAATGCAGAGAAGGGAAATTGTTTCATCGTTTACTTTTATATTCACGTGCATCGATTCGAATGAAGTAGTATTTGTTGAATTTAGTGTACTTATAATATTCTCTTTGATGTAAATCGCTATTCCTCCTCCTCCTCTGTCAGCTCTGTTGATGAAGTAAGCTGTATAGCCGTTAATATTATAAAAAGAATTTTCAGAATCACTAATATTGGTTTCGACAAGAATTATTATTTTGATATATTGGATTATATTGTGTATGTTTGCTAAAAAGGACGTAAAATTTGTACGCATTGAACGAATATTTTGATAAATGATTGAGAACGGATAACTTAAAAATTCTTTATTTATTTCATTAAAATTGTCTAGTTTTTGTGCGATTATTTGGTTCATTTTAGTTTTGTTTTCGCGTTTTTTAAAGAAAATTTTGGAAACTTATATTTTTATTTTATACAATTGATTTTATTAACAAATTAATTCAATATCACAAGCATTTAATATTAAAATTGCAGTAGAGTTTTCGTTTTTTTTAGCAAAAAGATGTCCATTACGGACCCAGACAAATTTCCAGTTACATTCCTTTGCTTTGGTTTTAGTTAGCCATAGTAGGCGCCTATTGTGTGCCGTAAGTTGGTCATTTATGTATATGTTGTTGCCCCCTTCACCTAGCCTGTTGTATATTTAGAACATCTCCACTAATCCTATGACTTCGTATTTTGCTCATAAGTTCTCTCTTTTTATTCAATGAGCAAAACTCCACGATTATCTTGTCATCTTTTTGTTTAATACGATATGCGTTGCTTAAGTCCGAATCGTGAACATTCACATTAACCGCGGCAGCAATTTTTTTAACTACGTCATTAGCATTCAAATCTTTGTTTTGTACATTTTTTATTTCTATGCTTTTGTTTATAAGTTGTTGCTCTAATACATTCATTTTATTCTCCATGGTTTGAATACGAAGTTCTTTTTCTTTATTTTGTATTTTAAGTTCATTGACCTCTAACACCAATCCTGCCATTGCATCAGTTAGTTTATTAAGAGATTTTGACATTTCGTCTCTTAAAACATTATTGTTAGCAGTAATAGTTGTTGTTATTGCCGTTGTTAGTTGTTCGATGCTATTTTTCATATCATTTTTAAGTTCAGCTACTGCGGTTTGAAGTGAGCATACGTTATTATTAACAGAGTTTATTGAAAGTGAGTCTTTAAACTTCTTCGAACCAGTAGCGTTAACATCCCCCTCGTCATCTCTTTGTTGTTTATTCTGTTGATTCGATGTCTGTTGAGGGCCATCATAAACCACTGTCTTATAAAGGTTGTTTGGTGATTTCCTGCCCTCTCGGCATAAATGGCATTTCCACTCCTTTTTCTTATCTGCATTCATAGAAGCATACGTACTCTCAGACAATGTTGAACATGGGGAATAATGACAAGTAGAGCCACAATTGAAGCATTTGACATAGTTCCCAGAATTAGGTAAATCTTTGTTGCATTGAGAGCAAATATTGTTGACAATTTCCAAATAATTTTTATTCATTTTAAGAGATGCTTTTTAAGAGATGCTTTATATACTTTTTTTTTTGTTTAATTTTTGTTATCACTGTTTACCACTTTATGCATGCGATTACAAGAATTTTTAATAAAAGTAAATTAACACTGCGAGATTGTTCATGCGCACTAGAAAAAACACGTCCGCTCGCCACGACTGCACGACTAGTAATAATAATAATAATAATAATAATAATAATAATAATAATAATAATAATAATAATAATAATAATAATAATAATAATAATAATAATAATAATAATAATAATAATAATAATAATAATAATAATAATAATAATAATAATAATAATAATAATAATAATTTTTTTTTTTTTTTTTTTTTTATTTATTTATTTTTAAAAAAGATTAACAATTCATTTGCCTAAAAACCTTGCAAAGCCATAGTGGCTTGTCGGCAGGTTAAAGGTTATCTATTGTGATAATCTACTTAATATAGTTAGTATTCATTGCAAGTTCATAAATGTTTTCTTTATTATTTTTTTAATTATATTTGTGTTAGTAATGTTTATGCTGTCTGGTGGCATCATGTTAAAAATTGTTGGTAACATAACGTTAAGCGTGCTTTTTCCATAATTATTTTTGTACTTCGGGATGTTGTATCTTCCATCAGCTTTTCTTCTGGTGTTGTAATTATGGTCAATCTTTTGCAGAAATCTGGTGTCGTTGTAAAATTCGGTGGCCACTGTTGTATAGTAGATACTTTTAACATTCAAGATATGTTCCTCAGAGGCTATCTTTTTGCTGTTGGCATTTGTTGTTGGGTTTCTTCTCGAAATAATGTTGTTATTGTTTGGTGCATTTGCCGTGTTATATATGTTGTTGGTATTATTGTTGTTGATATTATTGCTGGCAGTGTTCAAGTTGTTGGTTTGATGATTGTTGTTGGCTGAGTTGTTTTCTGTTATATCGTTACTGTCGATTCCGCTGTTCGTAGTAATGTTGTTCAAATTCGTTGTGGTAGTTTGTATGGTTGTGTAATTGTTTTGTATTATTTTTGTGCTACTTTTTTTAAGGATTTTAAGGAGTTTGTTTTGGGTCTCTTGCAGGAGTCTGCAATGTTTTGAGTTTCCCCATGCCGTTATTCCATGGCGTATATGTGACTCAACAAGCGAGTAGTAAGCTTGCCGCAGCACAGCGTTATTAGAGCAGTTTTTTAATTGGTATAGCATATACGCAGCTTTCCTTAATTTCTTTCTTACTTCATCTATATGTATATTCCACGTAAAATTATGATCGACATGTACTCCTAAATATTTATATGTACTGACAAGTTCAATTGTAGTAGAGCATTGACTACTGCTGCAGAGGAGGTCGTTCGATTTGTTTTGGTGTAAGCATTTTGTTTCATGGTACGTTAACTGTATGTCCGTATGTAGGATATGGGGTGGTTTAATATGCATGACTTTAGTTTTTGAAGCGTTTATTACAAGTCCGTGATCATGGCACCATCGGGTTGCTATATTCAGTTGGTGTTGCATTATTTGTTTTGCATTCTCGATGTTTTTGTGAGCTACAACAATTGCAGTATCATCTGCATATGCGAAGGTTTTGCTCATATCAAGGACATTCATTAACTCATTTGAATAAATTATATAAAGTATTGGTCCCAATTTTGAACCTTGTGGAACGCCATAGTTCACATTTGTTTCAGTACTTAATTTTGTTGAGACTTTTACATAGTACGTTCTAAGATTTAGGTAGTTTCTGAACCATTCTAAGCAATTCCCTCGAATTCCGTTTTTTTCAAGCATTTGCAGCAGTTTGGTATGACATAGTGTATCAAATGCTTTACTAAAATCTATGTATAGCGTAAGACAGTGATGATTTTTACTTAGCTGTTGATTGATAAAATTTGCAAAATTGCCAAGAAGTTTATTAATATTTTTTCCTTTTTGGAAACCAAATTGATTTTTGCTTATGATATTGTTTTTAATAATAAAATCTGTAAGCCTTTTACATACAATCTCTTCCATAATCTTCTCAATAACTGGCAAAATAGCGATTGGTCTGTAATTGTTGACTTCAGATCTTGTGCCACTTTTGTAAATTGGTCGAATTATTGACACTTTCAATATATCTGGGATTGTCGCAGTATCTATTATTAGGTTAATAAGTTTCGTTATAACCGGGGTCATTACTATGGCGTTGTTTTTTAAGTCTTTCGGTCTAATATCATCAAATCCGGCGCTTTTGTTTACATTAAGTGTATTAAGAATGTTAAAAATTTCCTCCTCGCTAGTATTTGTTAAATATATAGAGTTTTGGAGAACAGTTGGGTAGTTATTTATTGTTTTGATCTCACAGTTATGTAAAATTTGGTTAACATTTTCTTTAAAGTTCGTTGCGAAGTTGTTACATATGTCAGTTATATTTAAGTTTTTAAAATTTTTTAATATGATTTCATCGACATTATTTGATTTCTTACCGATAATTTCGTTTATAAGTTTCCACGTTAATCGTATGTTACTTCTATTTTCAAAAAACTGATTTTTATAATAATTATTTTTTGCGTAATTCAATTTTTTGTTCACTATGTTTCTGTATTTTTTATATTCTTTTTCGTATTCTTTATTGTTTCTAAAAGATACCATTTTTTATAAAGTTTATCTCTATTTTCACAACATTTTATTAAATAGTCATTCATCCACGGGTTTGGTATTCGATTCTTTTTTGTTTCAATGTTTATTACTGAGTTTTTATAGATGTTTTTAAATTGATTGTGTATTGAGTTAAACATGTCATTTGCATCTGTTAAATTATCTAATTCGTGCCAATAGGTTGTACGTATCTGATTATTTACTTTCTGGTTGCATACTCTTTTACATTGTGTACTTTCTATAGGATTTGGTAGCATTTCGTTTTCTAAGAGACAACATACAAGGGTATAGTGATCAGAAATATTTGTTTTTATTATGGATGCATAGGCGTTTGTGTTTATGTTTCTGTTTCTGATAAATAGATGATCAATATTAGTGCACGTATTCCTATTTAAATCCTCTCTTGTGCTCTCATTAATTAGGCATTGCAATCCATTTGCTAATAGTGTATCAATGTAGTGGTTTGTTATGAAGTTCTTTTTATTGAGATCAATATTCATATCTCCCACTAGTATAATATTTTGTTGTTTACTTACTGTGTTAAGGAGTTCATCTATTTCTTCGACAAATTGGTTCTTATTAAGAGAAGGTGGTCTGTAAATTGCAAATAATGAAAAAGTACTGATTGTTGTTTGTATTTTTATATGAAGAGATTCAAATGACGTATAGTTTGTTGTTATTTGTTCGTGCAATAAATTCTCCCTCACATATATAGCAATTCCTCCTCCCTTGCCTTCTCTATTTATGAAAGTCGAATTAAAGCCTTGTATTCCGTAGAATGCAACCTCATCTTCGCTAATGTTTGTTTCCACAAGTATTATTATTTTAATCTGTTGTAATATGTTATGAATAGTAGCTATAAAAGGTGTAAAATTTGTACGTAATGATCGAATA
>JAEKOY010000363.1:0-25474 GCA_021234595.1 Delia radicum
TTTTAGGTTGATAATTTTTTCTGTATATGTAAAAATGAAAAAACTTTATAATCAAGTTAGCTTCGATAAACGTGGCTCCCAAATGCATTAAATTATTTGTAAAAATTTCTCTACGAAATGTTTAATCGGACTTCGAAAACACCCAGGTGAAATTGCCAACCGTACCAAAAATAGTACTTGGCAAAGCACTGCTAATTTTGCAAAACCTACTGTGTAACAAATTACTGAAAGCACAACTCATATTGTACCAGAAAAACTCTTTTTTGTTTGCAAAGCATGTGTTCTGCCAGTACCCCACCAGTAGAATTCGTTGGCATATAGGTTTTACTATTATTATAACCAATTAGAATTAGAATTTTTAATATTCTATTATATTTCATGTATGATGTAAACGACTAAGACTAAACTGTTCTGAAAATTAATTAAATTTAAGGTATTTTGAGAACACCAACATTTTCAACATCATGCCAACGGTGACAAGTTCGCTCAAAACAACGGTTGGCCACTGTTTTCAATCGGTTAACCGTCAACCTGTCAAGAGTATTAGTCCCACGTCCAGCCTACGCATAAGATACCGTCGCCGATACTTTGCCAACACTGTGCCGATTGTATTTTTTCTGCCTGGGAAGTGTTTGAAATGCATAACTGTCTAAAAATATGGTATTGGGGGTGTTATATATTAGCACATTGACCATTATTTTATATATGTGTGTCATAAACGAGGTGAGATACTTTATTTCTGATTTAAATAAGGTCAGAAAAATAGAATCGGCAGTACGTTGACGCGATGTTATAAACGGTGGTGCATACGTTGGCAAAAATTCTGATTTCTACGTTTATGGTGTTGTTTCAACGTCGAAATTATAACACCATTAAACGGCGACCATCTTTTCGTCGTTGGCATAATGTCGGCAATACAAAAAATGCGGTACTTAAAAATCCCTATTTTAAAGATACTATAAATACCAAAAATTCAGTATCTTGTCTGTACGAAAAATACAAAAACTATGTACATTGCCAGTACAGAATATTAAAAAAAAATCAGTATTTTCGCAGTACTTTTAAATATAATCTTTAGTGCTGAAGGAGCACATCCTATGACAATTCAATAATAAAATCAGTCAATTAGTATTTTGAATTTTTATTATGAAAACTTAACCACATTCCATTTTGAATATACTGTGCCATTGTGAGTGGGCCTTTAAAATTCTTAATCAAAAACACCATTAAAATATGTAAAATCGTAAAAAAAATTTAAATAAAAGTTGTAAATTTAGTATTTTTAAAAATTTAATAAAAGTTTTGCGCTGGAAGTTTTTGAAATGCGTTTTTGGCTAGGAGGTGCTCTTTACAAAGTAACTCAACTCAACCCAATACGCTAGCCAATTTCAAATATAATTTTGAATGTTAGACGCAAAAAACTTACATTTAAAAAAATAATTTCTTAAAAGTTTGTGATCTTCGTATCCCATTATTGGAGCGCTGACATCAACTTGGTATACCTCATGCTATATAAAATTACACCATTTTTGAAATACTGTACTCAAAACTTAATTCCTTTAAACGGCGTTGAAAAAACTGCGAATCTTAAGCATCGGAAAATTTTGATTTTACTCGTAAATCACCATACAAATTTTCCCCAAGCAGCGATGTGGAAATTACTTTTCAGTGAATGTATCTCCCAAGTCTAATGATGTTTTTATGAGTTAGTGTGTAGACGAATATAATATATGACGATACCCAGCCAGAACTTATCGATGTCACATCCAGCACTGTCTAGCAAACAAAACACCATTACCAAACAATGGATAAAGTAATGTATCGCAATATGGCTTCACTCATTACAATACACTTTACTTCACTCATGAATATTGCAGGCGATGACCCTAAAAGTAATGTGTGGACTCATTAACCTAATGGGGGGTTAAGTAACTGGTTACTTATATGGTTACCGCGTTCAAAAAAAAGTAATGGGTTTATAAATGGATTGTCATAAAAAAAGACATAAGTTAAAAAAAATATTACAAACATTTTCTTTAATTAAATAAATAAGTGATCTCGCTGGTATTCAAACTTGGGGGTATTTTGGTTGTTAAGCGAGAACTCTACCCACTGAGCTATCGTCACATATAATAATAAGTTGCTTAAAATGGAAATAAATTGTTGTGCTTCGAGTTCCGTTTGCGATTTTAAAAATATATACCTTACCCTCATGCTTACAAAAAATCTAAATATAGATTTCAAAATAATATTTAAATATTACTTAAGTTTTATATTTCATGCATTATGTAAATGATGATCGGTAAGTCATTATTTTATGTTTAGAAAAAGGATAAAGGTAATAATGTATCATTACAAGGTAATCCATGAGTCCACAATTATTGGTAGCTCATTACTTTATGTTTCGAAATAATGTAAAAGGTAATGATGCGACCACTACAAAGTAATGCATTATGTAACCCATTATCGGTACTCGTTACTTTTTGTTGAAAAATAATGATACAGGTAAGGAGTATACATTACAAGGGTAATGCATTACTTTATCGCACCCATTACCTAAGTTTTGCTGGGTGGTAAATCACTTTATTTTTAGTACCATTAGCAGAAATTCAAATTAAAGCACTGGCAAAAACCTTACAACGCATTCCCAACGTTGTCAAAATGTGATTTGCCAGTACTTGATTTTCAAAATTTACAACAGTAAAAAAAATTAAAGCACTGGCAAAGTCCTGATTCAGAACGCTTTGCCAACGATAGTAAAAAGTGCTTTTTAAAGCACTGATTTTAAAAAATTTACAACACTACTTGAAAAAACTAAATTTAAAATTGTTCTTTTTATGTTTGTGAAAAATTTATTTTTAGATCAACTTTTTTTTTGATTTTCCAGCGTTGGTAATTACTTTCAACAAACGTTATGCCAGTGCTGGCAAACTAGCACAACCAACGTTTAGCCAGCTGTTATCACTTATTAATTTTTTAAGCTATCAAGTATTATGTGTCTCGCTAGCTTAGTTCCGGTAGGACCAAACCAATTTTAAGTTAACTTTTTTTTTAATTTTATATTGTAAAATAAACTTTTGCATCACATATTATTTGGTATTGTCAGTGTTTCGCCAACGTTGACAAGTTTTGTTTATCCAGTGCTATGCCAACGATGAAAAAATTGGCAAAGCACTTACATCTTCAGAAATTCAACGCTCAGCCAACGCTAGTACCACCGTTGAAAGCACTGGGCCAACGCTTTGCCGTTCGTATTTTTCTCGCTGCCCTGTTAAAAATCGACATATATGAATCCATACATGAGCACACGTGAGTCATACATGTCCACATGCATCCATACATGATTCATATGTGTTCATAAATGATTCATATGATTAATCATATATTCATGTGTGTGCATTAACGAAAATATATATATTACACAGGTCAACAGCAAAAAAAGGCTTGACTAACCACTATATAGATTTGATGCATCATGGCTGCCTAAGTACAAAAATGGTAAAATTTTTCAATTCTATGGATAATTTTTTTTTAAAAAAATTTTTTTTAAAATTGACAATATTTTGAGCCATTTCTCCACTTATGTTGTCATAACTCAAAAACAACTAGTCCGATTTTGTCAATTAAATTTACAAAAATTAAGGTTTACAATATCTTTAAAGAACTGTACAAATTTTTTTAACGCGATCAATAGTTTCAAGTTATGAAACAAATTGTTAGCAAAAAAAAAAAAAAAATGCTAAAAAAAAAAAAAAAATTTGAAAAACAAAAATCTGGAAAAAATCGAAAACTGCAAAAAATATTACTTTTTATTTTTTTGTAGTAAAGCTACATATCATGCGAATTAAACTAGATATGGATCATAAAAATCGATGCATGCTTTACATTTTTATTTACAATTAATTGAAGGTATCGCATATTTACAAGCACTGTAGAAAATTGTACCTACATAATGAAAATTCAGAACATAAAAACTCAGGTGCATTTTACGACACGCATTTTGGCAAAAACCCCTTTGGGAAAAACCTCTATGACATTTTTTATGATTCTAATAATTTAAAAAAAAATAAGTAATAAACAAAAGATTGTTTAATTTTTACGATTGCGGTAGGATAGTAATAAAACGCTCATAAATGTGCGTGTACGCTGAAGTGCTCTTATTTTCCGTTAGCTACCTGTAACGGATAATTTATTTTTTTTCATAAAAGTCCTTAATGTTTTTTAGGATTCTTGGGAATAATAAAAAATTTGCAGCACACACAAACTGTATCCACACAAAGGGTTATCCCAAATTATAGTATCAGTATTTATAAGATCTCCTTGACCCTTTTTATTTCATTCAAGAAGTGTTTGCGATAACGCAAACATCATTTAATACCTACACAAAAATTAGAGTCATACAGCTTAGAAGTTAAAAACAATTTTCAAATATTAATAAAAATGAGCCAGAAAGCCAGAACATTTTCATGTAAAAACGATCCAGATTTATTTTGTTATGTGTGCGGCCAATATATCACCGGGAAAAAAACGGAAGTGGTTCTTAACTTCATTGCAAAAGTCATATCAAGATTGCTATAATATCTATCCGCACAATTTGAACCAGCATTGGACACCGAGTACTATATGCATTCCATGTCGATTGAATTTATCTATGAAGTCTTCTAACGTAAAGTAAGTATAAATTAATAGATTTGGAATATTTTATAATTACAATATTTCTTAATTAAAATTTGAATTCTTCATATTCCTGATTTCAATTTTTTTTTTCATTTTACAGACGACACTTGGAAATTTTGAAGCCTATGCTATGGAGAGAAACAGCGAACCACGCATCCGAGTGTTATTTTTGTTTAAGTACAAAAAGCATATTTGATGGCCCACAAATTCGCAAATTGGTGAACGATACTGAATTTGGCAGTTCAATGTCAGAAATTGAGAAGAATGCATGGGATTCGTTTGTATGGGTTATTCAAAATTTCTTAGGAAATAACAAGGGTGATGATTACGTTGCGCACGTTGAAGAGATGTTAACTCACTTCCAGAATCTGGATGCAACATGAGCATCAAAGTACACTACCTGCACAGTCACTTAGATCGTTTTCCTGAAAATCTAGGAGACTTGAGTGAAGAACAGGGCCGAACGATTCCACCAAGATATCCGGACAATGGAGGAACGATACCAGGGTCGCTGGGATGCACACATGATGGCTGATTTTTGCTGGAGTATTCAGAGTAACACTTCGTTATTCAACAATAGTAGAAAATCGACTAAAAGAAAATTTCAGAGTTTGTAGTTTATAATACATATTTATTTATTTATTTTCTTGTTTATTTTATTATAATAAATGTGAATAATAAAATATAAATTTTCTACTATTTAATTTATTTATTTATTTTACATTTAAGCTCATCCAACACAAATGTCTTTCCGAAGAATAGAATCAGTATATTCTAGGTAGGGTTTTGCCAAAAATACACGAATGTTACTATGTAATGCATTTTTGATGTGAAAATTTGTACATAGCATGGGGAAAATGTTTTCAAAATTCAATCAATCGAAAGAAGAACATTAACTACTCAATTTTATGTATATCAGACAAAAAACTAAAATTTGGTGAAAATGAGCGAATTCACTTAATTGTGAATAAATTCGAAAAAAATCAATCGATTTTTATGATCGATATCTCATTTTGTTCCTATTACATGTGGCTTTGCGATAAAGCAATAAATCTGAACGATTTTTGCCGTTTTCGATTTTTTATGATTTTTTTTAACCAAAAAAATTTGCTATTTTCACGTAAAAAAATATTTTTCCCTCAATTTTTATTATAACTCCAAAACTACTGAGCCGATTGAAACGCAATATATTAACGGATTAAAGGCTATGTAAATTTCAGTTTTTCTAAATTTATTTGAATAATATCGGACTAATTTTTTTTTAGTTATCATTAATTATGTGGAGACACGTCTAAAAAATTTATAATTTTAATTAAAAATTTTTTAAAAAAAAACCTCTCCATAGAATTTCAAAATTGAACCATATTTGTACTACTGGGACCACAATACATCAAAATTGTATAGTGGTTTTCAAAGCCCCTAAAATTTTTTCAAAATTGTTGCCTTGTGTTATTTACATATATAATCATAAATGTTGCAATAGTATTGCGGACACAAAACTATGTTTCCTGCAGCCATAAATGGTTGTTTCAGTTAAATTATTGTTGTATCAATCCTTTTCCACCAATAATATGTTTGCTTTCTTATCTTGTTTGAGATTTCGTGAAAAGAAGTTGTGAGAAGCAGTCAGCCCAAACAAATTAAATAATATGAAACAAAAAGACATTAAAAATAGACAAACAACGTAGTGGTGTTAATTGTAATGGAGATTTGTTTCGCGGAAGAAGGAATAAGTTTGTAGTCTCAACCCGGGCTACAGAGTCTAGGCAAAATTTTAATTGTTGCGCACCCCTTAAATAAAGTAATTTTTATTATATGGACATAAAATGTTACAAATTAAGTATGAAGTGATAAAAAAGTGCTTTATTTTTAAATTGTTTGTAATTACGCAAAAAATATTGTTAAAGAAAAAAAATATGAAAGAAAAATTTAAACAAAATCAAGTGCTTTTAAGTCTGTAGTACGAAATAATCATAATATGTTTGTAATAACCATATATGGTGATAAATGATCATGACCAGGACAACAATATGGTTATAATGCAATTGTTATGATTGCTGCAAACATTGTTTGATCATCATTATAAATGTATTGTAAAATTGTCTTCTTAACAGTATTTTTATGCGTGCTTTATGCTGTAATCACATGATAGCTCGTATTGCCGACATAATATTTCATAAAGCTTATTATTCAGCGCAAAAACAATTTGATTACTTAAATTATTTTAAACCTAAGTTTATTAAAATGTGTGAATTATTAAATAAATATACCATTAAAAAACATGCATATCTTTTTAATCCAGCTTCAACAGAATGCTGGGAGAATACTATAGGGCTCATATTATGATAATTCATAAAAATTTCCAGAACCATAATATGATAATATTGGGATCTATTTGGAATCATAATATGGTTATCTAATTATACAGAAACAGATAAGAGTATGGTTGTCACAACCGTAATAACATCATAAATCCAAAAATGTATGATGCTCTTCGAATATGGTTCCCTCAACTATGTTTTTTCTTTGCGTATTGTTTTGTGGTTTGTTGGTGTAAGCCCGCCCTTCAAGAAACCCTACAAAAAACAAAAAATCAGAGGCCGTCAAATCTGGGAAACGTGGTGGACACGCTCAATCAGCATTTTTTGAAACTATTCGGTCATCAAAAAGTCTTTGCATAATCTCCATTGTGTCTCTCGCGGTATAAGCTGCAGCTTCATCTTGCTGGAAACCATGTGTCAGGATTATTGAGAACTACCGGACGTAAACAATTTTAAAACATGGTACTGCCCGGGAAACGGTTTCTGGTTCCCCAGCTTCAACAATTTTTATACGTTCTTGCATTGAGTATGAAGACATTATAAAATTTTATTAAATTGGTTATTACCTACAAAAAAATAAAATTAAAAAAGTTATAATCATTTCAAATCAGCCAATCTAAGTTGGCCAACCCTGTAATTGTGTAAAAAATATATTCTAATTTGCTTACTGTTCCAGAGTTATACCCATTTAAAGCTTTGTACCCATAGCATAAAACTAAGAATTTTATAAGCTTTTTGACAGTTTTGCATCAGATTTGTTATAAACTTTGAATTAGAGATGGCACGTGAGCAGATCTTTGCTTGATTCACGTGAATCACACGGGTGTGTGTGAGCGAAACCCAATTTACTCACGCGAGTAAGTGTGAGTATGAAAGTGAGTAGAATTTTAGCAAAGAGCTTATAATATTATCAGTTTTATGCAATGGGTACAACGCTTTAAAAAGGTATAACTCTGGAACACTAAGAGCAAATTCCAAAATTTTTTTTACAAATTATTTAGAATTTATTATATATAACCTGTTATTTTAAAAATTTATGCAGAAATTACGAAAAAAGTAATATACGGTAATTAAATAAACAAAAGCATTTCCGAAAACTTATGGTTTATACGCAGAAAAATAAACTTTGGACAGTTTTCTTTAAAATTTTGACTTAAAAGCTAAGAAAATTGTGGTTATAGGTGTAATTCAGAAAACGTCCAGAAACCCATATTTTGGGGAAAATCGGATTTGCGCAATTTCTAAACCTCTTCTAAAAATTTGAAAAAAATCTCAAACATACTTTAAATCACACTCATTGAAATAGACCTGTAATAATAGAAGAAAAAGCTACTAAAAATTAGTTAAAAATTACTTTGAAAAAAACTGCTAAATATTTATAACATTCGCTTAAAAAAACTAAAAAAAACTTTAAAATTTCACATTGTTTTATCTACAGATTAATTTGTTACTATCAATTAACTAAAAGTTAGCTCAAATATAACTAAATATTTGTAAATTCAACAGGTTTTATTTTCCTATTCTAGTATTACTAATATTTAGTAAAAAAATCTAATAATTTTAGTAGTTTTTTCTTCAAGGTCATTTTTAACTAATTTTTAGTGGCTTTTGTTGCTATTTTTACAAGTCTATTTATATGAGTGCATAGGCATTGAAATTATTAGTGTCCGACTGAACAGTTCGGCCAGAAATGCCTTTTGTCTGTATTCGGTATTTTAAAGCATTATGGACAAATATGGTGAATGGAAAAATCTATATTGGGCTGATTAAATGCGATTTTGAGTGTAAAATTTAAAGAAAAGTTCGTAGTTAAGCAATGTATTCACTGTTCGGCTTCCGAAAGTTCGGCAAATTCGAAAATAGTTCGGCGGCAGAACTTTTAACTTTATAGCTAAACTTCGGCCATTTCCTTAAATTTTATACACAAATTGTTTGGTCACAAATTAGTCATTATGGGTCAGCTTCCGGTAATATATACTTGGCGAAATAGCGAATATTTATAAAATAAGTACGTAAATATTGGATCTTCATCAAAACTTTATTTTTTTGTAAAAATTTCTTAATAAAATGTCATTCTATGAACTAACAGTTAAATTAACGAAGTTGTAAAACTGTATGTAGACGTTTTTTGGTCCTCCTGTAAACAAAAATAAATTGTTAGTTTTGCCCTTTTGCATTTTAGCTAAAGAAATATAAAGTTTATATTTGAGTATCATTGTATTGATTTTAGTGCGCATTATCGTTTAGACGATAGCGATAGTATTACGAGAATTGTTATCGTTATAGAAATGGTTTTGATGATGGTAGAAAATACATACATTCGCATAAAAAAATAAAACTTTTCTTTACTTTGGAAAAAAAGAGCTGGTGTAGCTACTTGGTAGATTTTTTGTGTATGTATTTTTTTCTAGTTTTTAACTTGTTGGAATTTCTTTATCATTTCTATGTTTTTAAAAAAGCCATTAGAAAACTTGGCAATATGAAAGGAAACGGTTGATGGGGGGAGCTAGATGAAGTAAGGAAAGGCACCTAAAGTTAAGTAAATTTTGTTTGCAATCGTTTTCTTATTGGCTAAAGAACTCTTATTTTTTTTAAATATCGTTAACTCCTTTTTGCTTTTGGTAATGATGCGAAAATAAGAAACAAGGTTAAGTATTGTAGAATTTTAAATTGAAAACTCTTTTTAAAAACAAACTTATGCAATCACAATAACAGATTAGTTTTCAATCAATATTTCTGAATGTAGAAACTAATTTTACATACATTTATTGTTCTTGTAAATATCTTCACTCAAAAAAATAAGTTAGGGATATAGTTAGTACAACGTAAATCAAGTCTACTCTTTTCAGAAAATTTTTTTGCTGAAATTATCTTTGAGCTAAAATTTTAGTTAAACTTATTTAGCACTTAACTGTTTTGAACTGATGTTTTACTAATATGTAACTAATGTTTCACTAATTTCTTTTGCTAAACAAATTCTGCTGATAAGCACATTAATAGAGGGGACGACAACCAGGTTGAAAGATACACGCAGGATAACGTATGTCTATTTTTTAAATTAAGACAAAATACAATATTTATATTTAATAAAGATTAACTGTGTATTTGTTAACTAAATGTTTATGGCTATTATTAATGTAGTGTTTTTCAAATTGCAAGCAAATATACTTTCAGGTACACATACAAAGCTAAAGACAAGGACACACATTTAACGTAGTTTTTTTGTTTCCTTTTTCTTATTGAAAAAAAGAGTTGTGCGATGTATGTCATATTTTTTTTCTTTCGTTTCAAGAATTATCTTGAATTATCTTCCTTGGTTCTTCTTTAGTCTATATGTTCATTGGTTTAAAACCTAGCAATGTTTAAAACCTAGCAATTATAATGTAATTTAATAAAAAAATATTATTAATGCACCTCGACAAGCTTAATTGGTTTGAATGCCGATATTTGATTTGCATTCTATGCCCTGATTCCAAATCCGGCATCGAAATTTTTCCATCATGCCACAATTTTGAGAAAATCGCGGTCAAAATTCCCAAAAAATGGCCATTTTGAATATTTTTGAAGCCTTTTATCATACGATTGACGCTTTCTAAGGATTCAAAATAAAGAAAAGTAATTAAAATACACGTTACTCTGAAATATACCGCAATGAAATTTTCAAAAACTTATTGTTAATTAGCGCAAAGATATATTTCTCAAACGCGATCTACAAAAAATGTAAATACATCTTTTTCATGAAATTGAGCAATAAGAATTATAATTTTGTCCAATATTAAAGATACACTCTAATTAATTTCTGTTGAAATTTACCCAACTTATAGTAGGAAACTGTACTCCTACTTTAAGTTGGGTAAATTTACTCTATGTGTGTAAATGAAAAAAATACGCACATTGAGAGTAAGTTTGTAAACACAAAGTTGAAAAATTTACAATGGAAGTGCGTAAAATTTTGATAAAATTTAAAAATAAATGAGTAATTCTACCAAATTTTCGTGTAAAAAAACATGATTTACGTGCAATTATACGTATAAAATGCGTAAAAATACATATTTATAAGCGTAAAAACCCCCTAAAAATGCGTATCTTTACCTTCCGGTAAGAAAGAATAACAGCCCAAAAAACTTTTCAAATAAAACAAAAAATTAATTTTTAGAAAGAGTTTTATTAATGTGTTGTATAATAATAATTTAATAATAAATATTTGTATATAAGTTGTTGTACATATACAGAGCTTCAAAGATTGAATTCTATTTTTAAAAAATCAAATCGGATATTTTTAAATCGAATGATTTTTTTTCTTCAATCATTGCGAATTCAATAATTGGGAGTTCAACCTATTTTTAACTTAATCGATTTACAATTCTACCTATTTTTAACTTAATCGATTTACAATTTGCCGAAATCGGCGAAACTGAAAAATACCGCAAGAATTGAAAAAATAGCTAAAAATGAAAAAAATCCCAAAATTTAAAACAATCTCAAAAATTGAAAAAAACGCCAAAAATGTAAAAACTACTTAAATTGAAAAAATCGACAAAATTTAAAAAAAAAAATCGCCAAAATTAAAATAAATTACTAAAGTTTGCCAAAATTTAAAAATCGCCAAAATTAAAAAAAAAATCGCCAAAAATTTCTGAAAGTGAAAACATTGCCAAAATGAAAAAAACTTCATAATTTAAAAACGGCAAAAGTAAAAATCGCGAAAATTTAAAAAAAATCACCATAATTGATAAAAAATTGCTCAAATTGGAAAAAGTTGTCTGTGTCTTTTATTTATCTCTGTTAGTTTTTGAAACATAGGCGATGTTTCAAATAAATACTCTTTTTTTATCTGCGATGCTTACTTTTCGAGAAAAACGCGATTTACGAATCCAGCCAATCAAATCGAAATTTAGGATCGTTGTAGGGGTAATGGGGTTGAGTTTTGAACAATGGTGCAGCAATTATTCCCCCAGCTCCATTAGTTTTCGTAATATGTACCTTTTAAAAATTGAATAAATAAAAAACGTCTATAACTCAAAAAATAAAAAAGCAACTGCAAAAATGTTTGCACAGGTGTTCAAAACTCAACCCTAATACCGGCCTGAATGGCTAGGTTCTTAGATCGTGTTTTTCTCAAAAACAAAACATCGAAAAGCAAAAAGAGAATTTATTTGAAACATGTTTCGAAAACTAATAAAGATACATTTAGAGCTGTTTTTAAGTTTATCGTCAATATTTTTCGTTTTTTTCAATTTAAACTTTCTTTCCAATTTGAAAATTTGATTCATTTTTGGCGATTTTTTTTTGCAAATTTTTTATCTTTAAATTTTAGCGTTTTTTTTTTTTCAAATTTGCAGATTTTTTTTTAATTTCAGCGATTTTTTTTTTTATTAATTTTAACGTTTTTTTTCATTTTTGGTGATTTTTTTATCTTAAAGATTTTCTCCATTTCAGCGATTTTTGGCGATTTTTTTCAATTTTGGCAATTTTTTTCAATATTGGCGATATTTTTAAATCGATTGACTTAAAATCGAATGAAGAATTTTATTCTTTAAAGCTCTGTACATATATTATATTTTGAAAATATTTTTCCACAATTAGGCTGCAAACACTTGGAAATAAACTATAAACTAAACACTATCACAAATACTATAGTTATACATTTTTTTTCCATTAAAATTGTCAATAAGTTAAATTTTTTAGATATTTTTTTGCTTTTTTTAATTTGTTTCATTTTATTTTTTTTTTCAATTTAAAAATGTCAAAATATTAATTACTATTATAAGTTAGTATATTTACAAACTTTGTGCGTGAAAATTTTATTTAACAAAATAATACTACTTTTAGGCATAATGTGTTTAATTGTAAACACATAATTGGTAAAAATACTGTAAGTGGGTATTATTGTATATAAAAGTGTGCGCAAAATAGTTTTACGCATTTTGATGTATAAATTTACCGAATTAGCGTAATAATACATGAAACTTTACTCGTTTTATAGTAGTAAATTTACAATCATTTTTTAGAGTGTAGCTTATATTTAATTAATAAATAAACATTTTATGGTTTTTTGTTTAACAAAAAACAAATGATATTGCACTAGAATAATTTTGTTCAAACCATAAAAATATTTTTTTTTTTTTTATATAAAAAATTTTTTTTTTTTTTTATATAAAAATTTTTCTTTTTTTTTTTATAAAATTTTTTTTTTTGTAATAAAATGTGCCTACGCGGCATTCAAACCTGAGACTACAGGTTGGAAGTCAATCGCTCTACCATCTGATTTATTCTCGAAATTTATACTTGATAGATAAAAACATAGATGACCAGCTTGAACAAAATGCCATTACTTTCCAGCTTACAAAAAAATCCAAAAATAAGTAGTTAGGAGTTGAAAAAATAATGAGTCTAGGTTTTCAAAAACTTTTCAGATCATTACTTCATATTTAAAATAATGATAAAATAATTACTTATGAGTAAGGCCTAACTTTTTGTATTGAAATAATGAGAAAATTAACTACCCACGTAAAAAAAATATATGGGGCAACATCAAATTATATATAAATTAGATATGTGATGATATCAAATTTAGCCCGAAAAATGGAACATATAATTTTATCTAACATATATCAAATAGCATCGAATTCGATACAATCGTATCGAATTAATTCGAATTCGATGCAATTAGATACAAATTTGTACAACTTGATGTATATTAGATGAAATTTCATCCGAATTTTGTCCCCATACAAAATTTTTGGGTATTATATATAATTGTATCGAATTAGATATAATTTAATATTTTTGGATAAGCGTTAATTAAAACAGTTCCCAGTTTTTCTCAACAATTGTATAAATACCAAGTTTGGTTTTAATTGAGGGGGGTAAAGGTAGAAAACATATTTATATATTTTCTTTCTACATATATTGTTTGAGCCACGTGAATCAACGTAGATTTGGTCAATTTTCCCTTGAAGTACATACATAATAGTGTTGCGCATGTGTACGCCTGAGCGTACAAAATTCAAAATTTTTTAAGTTAACTCCGAAATTTTAATTTCTGATATTATATAATTATATCTAAAATCACTTAGAAAATAATGTTGATATGGCAGCACATATAATTTAATGTGGCTTTATAGTAGACCATATATAATTACATCTGAGATTATTAAAAAATATTCAAGGCCATATAAATATCCATATAATTTTGTATAGAATAATATATGGCTTAATCAAAAGTTATAAAAAAAATATTTTATTATTCTTTCACATGTAGTTATATATAAATTTATGAACAGTTATGTTGCATTATGTACAAGCCCATATATAAGTCCATATTGTATATATAGTAATATATATGTATATATATTACCAAATATTAAGTAATTAAGTTGATATTAAAATTTAATAAATGGTGTCTTAAATTTTATGAAACTTTACTAAAATTTAGTAAATATATTTTTGAATTAAATGAAGTATACATTTTGCTTAAATCTAGTAAAACATTTTTAAACCTAATTAGTTTTTCTTAAATTTTAAAAACGCTTGAACTTGTGCTAATGCAAATTAACTTGGTTTGAGTTCATAAGTTGTACTAATATTAAGTAGGTATATTTAAAACAAACAACGACATTTTAGGTAATATCTACATGAATGTTCATGTATGATCACACATGAACATGTATGATCATGAATATAGGTATTACCTCAAATTTCGTTAATGCACATGAATGGATCCATATATGTCGATTTTTACCTGGGTTTGTCCTCTTTATTTGATTTGTTATAATAATTTTTAATTGGTAATTCTCCAAAGGTATAAACTTTCTAAAATATAAATGTTTAGGTTTGGCACCTATCAGTCAAGTAATCAATTTCATATATCTCTTAAGTGAAAAATAACGAAAATAATTATAAGATATTTTTGTTAATACGATCGTTTTAAGTGTGAAATTTATTACTTAACTATTATATGACAAAACTAAACACTTAAATAATATGAACTAGAAACCAAATGAGTATACTTGGCAATCTAGTTCGTTTGAATGAGCGCTCTTTCTAGTTCGATTGATCTGAATTAACTAGATCGCTCTTACAGTGCAGTCGATCTTTGACGATTTCGATCAATCACTAATTCAATAAGCGAATTACTCATATAAAACACCTCTTTTGAAACATTAAAAAAATTGAGCTGGGAACATGGAACAAAAAATCAAAATTAAACTCAAAAGCAACATAAAAAAAAAAATGACTCAAATACAAAAAAAAGAGCGAGAGACCCAAAAGATCTGAAGATCGCGAACTAGGAATCAAAGTATAGACTAGTTCAATTGAACTATGTCGTTCACGAACAACACTACTCTACAAATGAGAATTGTATAGGTTTGCAAATTTGGATCTTCTTAAAGAAAATTTTTTAAGAAGTTATTATACTTAATTTTAAAAAGGTAAAATTTGTAAATCAAATTTAAGTAAGGTGTGTAGTTGGGTTTAGTTTTTTCATACAATTTAAATTTCTTAACTTTAAGTTTAATAACTTCTTAAAATATTTTTTTTACTAAAAAGAATTACATTTTCAAATATTTTTTTTTAAGAATATTAACTTGAGTCAAAAAAGGAAAATTAAAGAAGGCCTTATTATTTTTGAGGTAATGCAAAATTAATATGAACTAAAATCTAACAAATTTGCATTATTCGTAAACACTTCTATTTGCTTTAAGGAAACATTTAAAAACTTAATTTTAGTAAGGCGTACATTTAATTTTTGTTCATACTTTATTTATGTGTATACAAGACCATGTATAATAATATATTGCTATATATACTAACATATAACAATTTTTGAAACAACATAAAGCTATATACATGTTTTTTATACAGGTATAGAACTTTAAGTTGGCAACTCTTTTTTACTGGCGGACATTTTGTCAACTGTCAACTGATTTATGTTTAGTTTGGTTTGGCATTTCAACATGAATAGACTGACGCCTGAACAACCACTCCAAATTGTGCAAATTTATTTTGAAATCATGGTTCTGTTCGAAATACGTATCGCGCACTACTAAGAGAATTTTGTTTAGCGATGAAGCTCACTTTTAGTTAAATGGATACGTCAATAAACAAAAATGCCGTATTTGGAGTGATGATGATCCAGAAACACTGACTGTTTGGTGTGCTTTATGGGCTGGTGGAATCATCGATACGTACTGCTTTAAAAACGATGCTGGTCAGAACGTTACAGTCAATGGTGACTATAGAGCCACGATTACTGACTTTTTCGTTCATCAATCGAACAACCATGATCAGCAGGAGCTGTGGTTTCCACAAGACGGCGCAAAGTGTCACACAGCTCGTGCCACAATTGATATTGAAGGAAACGTTTGGTAATCGCATAGTTTCACGTTTCGGACCCGTGAATTCGCCTCCAAGATCGTGCCATTTAACGCCGCTGGACTATTTTCTGTGGGGATATGTGAAGTCGCTAGTCTACGCCGGTAAGCCCGAAACGATTGATCACTTGGAGGACAACATTCGTCGCGTTATTGCCAATATACGGCCACAAATGTTGAAAAAAGTCATCGAAAATTGAACCTCCAGATTAGACTACGTCCGAGCCAGCCGTGGCGATCATATACCAGAAGTCATATTTAAATTATAATGCCAGAAGATTATCTTTCGAATAAAGTAAATTTCATGTCAATTTAAAAAATTCATCTTTGTTTTATTCCATTTCAAAATTCTATACCTCTATAAAAAACACGCTTTATAAATGTTTATATGACTATGTGAATATTTATATTGAAACATTAATTGTATAAAGTTGTATCTGAATATATAATAACGTTTTATTTGCGTATTTACTCGCATGTCATTACAAATATGTTTTAAGGTAAGGCAGTGGGAAATATACCGACATGCCATTATGTTTTCTACTCTGGGATGTATAATTGAAGGGCTTATTGTAAAAACTTGATAAGCCAAATTTTATATTTAGTTTGTTTTTGCCTTTTAAAAGTTAAAAATATGCCCCTTGCAGGACGTTTATACTCTTGGTACTTGCAATAAGTGTTTAAAAAGTGAGCATCAAGTAGTGTCAAAAAGACTCTGTTTTGAAAGACCACACCACCCGTAAGGAGCTGATATTAGGAAAACTAGACCAAGCCCGATATCGGATAGGATCACTTAATGCTGCTATATTACCGACAGGTTGTCCTGCAGCGCCGGGCAATCACAGAGGAGATGATCCTCATGCCACAGCTGCGACATTGTACATCACGTAACTGCCCGAACCTGCTACCGTGCCGACCTATAAGCGACTGCTGTCAGTCTAGAGACTCCCCTCCTACTCCTTCCAAGGAGAGAGTTAGTACGCACAAGATCGTGGTCCGGCCACGTAAGTCCCGCAACCCTGCACGTTTCTAACCCACTCCATCTCTCCCTTGCCCTACGAGGAAGTGTCCAAAGATCTCCCCCTTAATTGGCCCCAACGGTCCCGCCAACTGACACAGCTATGGAGACATTTAAGGTAGGCCTGCCCGTTCATTACCAACTCGTCTGCCCGTTCATTACCATACAAGTCCCTGATACCGGGTACCCATACCAAGATCAAGATAGACACCTTAGTCTGGTCGGTTCTTCTCTACACTGGCCAACGATGGTGGAAGATGTATGTAATGTATGACCCGAGGTGCCCCGGACCAATGATTCCACCAGGTCATAAAGCGCACTACGCACTGTACGACGCCTCAGTGGATGCATATTAACATTTAGAGTAAACGTGGTGCGGAAACGTTCCATAATTAATTGCTTTAAAAAATAATTAAAAATATTTATTTATTATGTTTCTCACGTGTTCTCTGGTCCAGTTCTAGATATGTATTAAATGCCTTGTTCGACAAGGCATTCAAATATTGAAGAAAACTTAAAACTTGACATAACCTAAACATTCTTAACAATTCGAGTCCATGTAGCGATCCTAGTAAGTACCCATAATATGAATAATTTGTTAAGCCCCCGGCCAATTTATCGATAAGTTACAAAAGGAATGACAAAATTATTGTACCCCTTACCTATAATGAAGGCATACAAAGTTATCCAAACATACGCTGCAGCAAACATAATAATCGTTATAATTGCTGTTGTTGTTGAAAAGGAAATCATATAAAAAAGGAAAAGTTCATTAATTTTTCTGAATGTATGTATGTATTTGTTGACTTTTTGGTGTATATTAAGGTGGTCCACAAAAAAATATTCCATTAAGAAACTAAATATGGGCTTTTAAAAACAGTTTTGTTTAGAGGTCGCCGACCGAAATTGAAGTTTCAAAATGATACAGTCCCTAGGTAGAAATTGCCAAAAGTACCAAAAATATAGTACTGACAAACCACTGCTATTTTTGTAAAACTCACCGTGTTAAAAATTTCCAAACGTACAACTAATATTGTACTAGGAAAACACAATTTTGTTTGCAAAGCCAGTACCACTCGCAAAATGCTTTCCCAATGCAGTTTTTACCAATATTACAACCAAGCATTTTTTTAATATATTATTATATTTCACACATTTAAATGTGATGTATAAGACTAGACCGAGCTGCTTCTTAAATGCGTTTTTTATACAAATTTCTCAAAATTAATTTTATTTAAACTAGTTTAAACGCACCAATTTTTTCAAATTCCCAACGTTATGCCAACGGTTACGCACTGTTATCAATCGGGTAACATGACAACACTATCAAGATAGTTAATCACACGTTCTGCCAAAGCATAAACAACCGTAGCCAACGCTTTGCCAACACAGTGTCGATTGTATTTTTCTGCCCGGGCTCATATCCAATTTCAACTCAGTTGAATTAATTTTTCTGTTGGTATCGTTTAAATCAGTTATTTAGCTAAATTTATTAGTTATCCCATTTTACCTCAAAACCAAATTTCATACGTATTTGAACTAATTTTTCGACCTAATAATTTTTCAACTTTAGTAATTCGTGATTCTCAAATCAAGCCCAATGCAAATGTTTGCCGGTTTTGATAGATAGATATAGATGGAGTGGATTGGAGTTAATTGATTAAAAAAAAAATTCTGCAGCCACATTGGAAAGTGATGCATATTTTGAAATTTTTTTTCGAATCTTAAATTTCTTAAATTTGGAGATAAAGGTGCTGGTGTTTGTGACCCTCTGGCGAAAGCTACCACTACTACTTTCTGTTGCCGTAGCGAAATCTTCAATTAATTGTACGAACCTTTGTTATGAGTGTACTTATTTTATTATTTGATTTTAAAAATAAAAATAGTTATTATGTTTAAACCTAATATATTTTGTTCTTACCTTACAAATGTGTATTCCAAATTAAAGTCGGAGTAGCGGATTTCGCGAATTGAAAAATTTTATACAAAAAAGTGTTCACATTGATCAAAAAGTTAAATGAGATAAGATGTTTGTTAACAATTAAATTTAAAGAAGTTAAATATTAACGAAAAACCAAACAATTTCAAATTTATTTTTACCGGGATAAACTTTAATTGCACTTATAATAATTAAATGTGCTAAAATTATATAGTATTACCCTAACCGAGCACTAGCTACTATGGCCTTCGGCGCGTTGTAGCGAAAAACAGACCAGTGCCTCTGGTGGGAATCAAACCCACGACCCCCGCACTGATAAGCCAGCCCGCTACCAACTAGCCTACCGGGGCGCACAAAAAAAAAAAAAAATTATTTGTTGTAGGCTGGATTTCATTTCTGCTGAAGAAAATCGTCATGTGGCAATATCCTTAAAATTTACAGAGATATTTGTTAGGTTAAATCACGAACTCAATGAAAATTTCTTGTCCTTGGTAAAGAAAATATCAAAGAAAACTCTAAACAACAACAAAAATATATAACAATTTGCTTTGTCAAATATAAGAAAAAAATTACTTTCACTGCAAGGATATCTGTTATCCTCCTTAAAATTAAAAACAAAATACTATATTATGAAATTCCTTGATAAGTTGATTACTCAGCTATAATAAGATTGAATTTTCACTGACATTGTTTTTAGGTAATTTAAATAAAAACTCGAATAATTTAAAATCCACCAATTTTTTTGAAAATTCGATTGCAGATTCCTTTTTATTATTAATATCAATCCCGTTTCTATCCCTCGTGTTTAAAAAGCTGAAGTGTGACATGTGAAATGTGACATAGCTGAACATAGACATACAAAGCTAAAGACAAGGACACACATTTAACGTAGTTTTTTTGTTTCCTTTTTCTTATTGAAAAAAAGAGTTGTGCGATGTATGTCATATTTTTTTTCTTTCTTTTCAAGAATTATCTTGAATTATCTTCCTTGGTTCTTCTTTAGTCTATATGTTCATTGGTTTAAAAACCTAGCAATGTTTAAAACCTAGCAATTATAATGTAATTTAATAAAAAAAATATTATTAATGCACCTCGACAAGCTTAATTGGTTTGAATGCCGATATTTGATTTGCATTCTATGCCCTGATTCCAAATCCGGCATCGAAATTTTTCCATCATGCCACAATTTTGAGAAAATCGCGGTCAAAATTCCCAAAAATGGCCATTTTGAATATTTTTGAAGCCTTTTATCATACGATTGACGCTTTCTTAAGGATTCAAAATAAAGAAAAGTAATTAAAATACACGTTACTCTGAAATATACCGCAATGAAATTTTCAAAAACTTATTGTTAATTAGCGCAAAGATATATTTCTCAAACGCGATCTACAAAAATGTAAAAAACTTCTTTTTCATGAAATTGAGCAATAAGAATTATAATTTTGTCCATATTAAAGATACACTCTAATTAATTTCTGTTGAAATTTATTTAACTTATAGTAGGAAACTGTACTCCTACTTTAAATTGGGTAAATTTTTTCTATGTGTGCTTACTTTTCGAGAAAAACGCGATTTACGAATCCAGCCAATCAAATCGAAATTTGAAAAATTTACAATGGAAGTGCGTAAAATTTTGATAAAATTTAAAAATAAATGAGTAATTCTAAAATTTTACCTTTTAAAATTGAATAATAAAAACGTCTATAACTCAAAAATAAAAAAGCAACTGCCGCAAAATGTTCTGCCCACAGGTGTTCCAAACTCAACCCTAATAACGGCCTGAATGGCCTAGGTTCTTAGATCGTGTTTTCTTTTCTTCAAAACAAACATACGAAAAGCAAAAGAGAATTTATTTGAAACATGTTTCGAAACTAATAAGATTACCATTTAGAGCTTGCTTTTAAGGTTTATCGTCAATTATTTTTCGTTTTGTTCAATTTAAACTTTCTTTCCAATTTGAAATTTGATCATTTTTTGGCCGATTTTTTTTTGCAATTTTTTATCCTTTTAAATTTTAAGGCGTTTTTTTTTTTTCAAATTTGGAGATTTTTTTTAATTTCAGCGATTTTTTTTTTATTAATTTTTTAACGTTGTTTTTTACATTTTTGGTGATTTTTTTATCTTAAAGATTTTCTCCATTTCAGCGATTTTTTGGCGATTTTTTCAATTTTGGCAATTTTTTTCAATATTGGCGATATTTTTTAAATCGATGACTTAAAATCGAATGACGAATTTTATTCTTTAAAGCTCTGTACATATATTATATTTTGAAAATATTTTTCCACAATTAGGCTGCAAACACTTGGAAATAAACTATAAACTAAACACTATCACAAATACTATAGTTATACATTTTTTTTCCATTAAAATTGTCAATAAGTTAAATTTTTTAGATTTTTTTTTGCTTTTTTTTAATTTGTTTCATTTTATTTTTTTTTTCAATTAAAAATGTCAAAATATTAATTACTATTATAAGTTAGTATATTTACAAACTTTGTGCGTGAAAATTTATTTAACAAAATAATACTACTTTTAGGCATAATGGTGTTAATTGTAAACACATAATTGGTAAAAATACTGTAAGTGGGTATTATTGTATATAAAAGTGTGCGCAAAATAGTTTTACGCATTTTGATGTATAAATTTACGAATTAGCGTAATAATACATAAAACTTTACTCGTTTTATAGTAGTAAATTTACAATCATTTTTTAGAGTGTAGCTTATATTTAATTAATAAATAAACATTTTATGGTTTTTTGTTTAACAAAAAACAAATGATATTGCACTAGAATAATTTTGTTCAAACCATAAAAATATTTTTTTTTTTTTTATATAAAAATTTTTTTTTTTTTTTATATAAAAATTTTTCTTTTTTTTTATAAAATTTTTTTTTTTGTAATAAAATGTGCCTACGCGGCATTCAAACCTGAGACTACAGGTTGGAAGTCAATCGCTCTACCATCTGATTTATTCTCGAAATTTATACTTGATAGATAAAAACATAGATGACCAGCTTGAACAAAATGCCATTACTTTCCAGCTTACAAAAAAATCAAAAATAAGTAGTTAGGAGTTGAAAAATAATGAGTCTAGGTTTTTCAAAAACTTTTCAGATCATTACTTCATATTTAAAATAATGATAAAAATAATTACTTATGAGTAAGGCCTAACTTTTTGTATTGAAATAATGAGAAAATTAACTACCCACGTAAAAAAAATATATGGGCCAACATCAAATTATATATAAATTAGATATGTGATGATATCAAATTTAGCCCGAAAAATGGAACATATAATTTTATCTAACATATATCAAATAGCATCGAATTCGATACAATCGTATCGAATTAATTCGAATTCGATGCAATTAGATACAAATTTGTACAACTTGATGTATATTAGATGAAATTTCATCCGAATTTTGTCCCCATACAAAATTTTTGGGTATTATATATAATTGTATCGAATTAGATATAATTTAATATTTTTGGATAAAGCGTTAATTAAAACAGTTCCCAGTTTTTCTCAACAATTGTATAAATACCAAGTTTGGTTTTAATTGAGGGGGGTAAAGGTAGAAAAACATATTTATATATTTTCTTTCTACATATATTGTTTGAGCCACGTGAATCAACGTAGATTTGGTCAATTTTCCCTTGAAGTACATACATAATAGTGTTGCGCATGTGTACGCCTGAGCGTACAAAATTCAAAATTTTTTAAGTTAACTCCGAAATTTTAATTTCTGATATTATATAATTATATCTAAAATCACTTAGAAAATAATGTTGATATGGCAGCACATATAATTTAATGTGGCTTTATAGTAGACCATATATAATTACATCTGAGATTATTAAAAAATATTCAAGGCCATATAAATATCCATATAATTTTGTATAGAATAATATATGGCTTAATCAAAAGTTATAAAAAAATATTTTATTATTCTTTCACATGTAGTTATATATAATTTATGAACAGTTATGTTGCATTATGTACAAGCCCATATATAAGTCCATATTGTATATATAGTAATATATATGTATATATATTACCAAATATTAAGTCATTAAGTTGATATTAAAATTTAATAAATGGTGTCTTAAATTTTATGAAACTTTACTAAAATTTAGTAAATATATTTATGAATTAACCCTTTCGATACATCTTTTTATTTAAGAATTTTAAAAATACAATTTTTACAAATATTGTATAGTTTTAATCAATAAAACCAAAATAATAAAAAAAAAAATTTTTAAAAATTCAGAAATTCGGTTTTTCAGACTGTTGCCATATGGCAACAATTTCTTTTAAAGGGTTAAAAAAAATTTTTTTTCATGTTGTTTTTAAAATTTTTTTTTGACTAGTTTTAACATTTTTTTTGGCATTTTAGTCATCTCTTATAGAGATTCTATATAACGAAAGTAGAAAATCTAGCTTATCAACTCCGCCCATACTTTTGTTATACGCTGAAATTATATATGGTTGAGGTATTTCAATTTGTTCTTTTTTTTCAGCGCAGAATCTTTTCACGGTATTTAATGGTTCATCACCATATATCGAAGACACGACTTGAACTACACCTCCGTCTAACCATCTGATAACATATAGCTGGTTTTCTTTTTCCACACGGAAATCATAACTGGCTCTTCCTTCTTTTTTTAGCTCTTTTTCTGACTTCAGTGGCAACTTATTTATTCTATTGGCTCTTATGGTTCCGGTAGACCATATTCCCTTTTCGCTTAGTAAAATAATTAAATTAAGAGTTGAGAAATAGTTGTCGAAAAACAATTTGAAGTTTTTATTTTCTGGAATTGTTTTTGCTAAATGGATAACAATATCGGAGCAAAATCCTAATTGCGCACAACGTATAGCTGTATTTTTTCCCTGGTAAATCTCAATGTCGTGCAAAATGCCGTTTGAACTACATAAACAGAAAACTTTTATGCCCCACTTAATGGGCTTTTTAGGCATATATTGTCTAAGTGCTGTTTTTCCCTTAAAAGGAATCATCATTTCATCGATGCAAAGGTTTTCTTCTTTTGAAAGAGTATATGACTTTTTTAGAAACATATTTATTAAAGGTCGGACTTTATAGAATTTATCATCTGCTACTTCACTAACTGTAAGTTTTATACTGTTACGAATAGAATGAAATCGACTTCTTCCTATACTTTCGGAAAAACTTGGAATATATGTGGACTTCTTCCAATACATTTCTAATCGAGGATATCCCATTGACCCAGTCATTATCTCTAAAGCAAGAAATTTTAAAAACTCTTCTCGTGTAAGATTGATCGACGTTCCGGTTTTAATCATAGTTGATTGGTTGTTGCTTGAACAATTTGGTCAATAAATTCTTCTGTGTAATATTTCAAAAAATATTTTACAGGAACTTTTTCGCGATGGGTAGAGTGCTCTCAGCTAAATGGCGCTTCGAGTGTTTTCCAGGGACATTTTCTCCATCGAAAGTCATTAAATTTTTTAGCAACATATTTAGATTTTGGATTTTCAACAGGTATTTCTTCGATTTCATTATTGTTAACATTAACTTCGTAGTTCTCCCCCTTGTAATATTTCTTGCCTTATAAAAGAGTCATTTTGATCAAAAGTTTCTATTAAATCCTGTAAAACATTTGTTTCCTCTAAATCGTCTATATCTGATAAATCTGAGTCTTCAAAATTTATCAAGATTTTTTCGATTTCACTATCTTTTATATATCTTGTCATGTTGGCAAATAAAATATAAATGAAATCGCACACAAAAAAAAGTAACGTTTTTTTTTTGGTAAATTGTATATACACAAAAATGTTTTGTTGCCGTATGGCAACAAGCTTATTTGAAAAATTTGTTAAATTCTTATGCGTTATTAAAAATCATAGTTTTAGGCTTATATGCATAATACAATGTGTTTTTGGTCTATTACTATTAATTTTTTTTTAAAAAATTGCAATATATTGTTAAAAAACATATTTTTAAAAAAAATCATTTTTTCAGAAAAAATGGTGAGGTCAATGGAAAGGTAGTTCAATATCAATTATTTTTCTGTGATTTGTCTAACATATATATATTTTGATATATTCTTGTTTTTGATGTATACAAGTATTAAACACAACTTTTTAAATTATGAATTTAT